>JAVQJL010008324.1:0-10944 GCA_036024295.1 Nannoperca obscura
ATATATATACTTGAACTCACTGAAATTACCAAAAGTAGTTAATAAATTATTATTGAGATAGTTGCAGAATAATCTTCTGTTAATTGACTAATCAAATAATTCATTGTTTCAACACTAGTGGAAATACGGCACTGCAAATCAGACAAAGATGTGTGTAACAATTCCCCATGGTCTTTTTGGTTGTTCTCTCAATTCATAGAACATGTTTAAAAAAAAACATGGCAAACTAATATTTCCTTGACATGAGATGGTTTTCTGTTGATCCTAAACCTTTTGCAAGTAAATTCAAAGCTGGTGCTGTTCATCAGTGTAGTGTTTCTCTTATTATTTGCACAGTACATTCTTCAGGAAAAGCTGCATACATCTCTTTGCTGTCAGCAGGACCCAAGAAGAAACTGGATGACAAGAGCGTGTTTTCTTGCTCGGTAGTGCCCTCTCCACTCCTGTGTATTTTTGCCTTCCCTGTCTTTCTCTCTGCCTGCCAGCCCGATCGCTCTCTCCCTCCTTGTATGCCGCCCCGTGTGTGCATGTATTTCTCTGGACAGCTGCCTAAGCAGTGACGGAGACACCATTACCCCGTGGTTCTGGCTTGTTAGCGCTGTCTCTGGGCAGATCAACCTCACACGGTAAGAGGTGGAATGAGAAGGATGCCACCACTGCAGTGTGCTCATATGGCTTACAGTGATGTTTTCATCACAGGCTTGAAATCGTTTGTAGATAATTGGCGCTGGAAAAGTAGCCTTGTAGTCATAAAGTAATTTTATGCCATTCACATTTAGTTTTTTTGTTCAGTTAACTGATTTGCTTATTTTTTTTAACTTGAAGGTTAGTCTCTTGAGTTTTCCATGCAAAGAAAAACATTTTCACTTTGTGTGAAACTCATCTTCTCAGCTCTTTTAAATTACAAGTCTGCCAAAGAATTTACATTTGTGATAGGTTGAGAAAAGACAATTCTCAGGTCAGTTCTGTTCTCAAGGCTTTAGGCTGAGAAAGATGCCAAAAGAAATCTACATCAAATTCTTCACATGGTAACTTGAAATACCTAAAAAAGAAAGATTCACTCATGATTTATCAAGTGAGCATTAAATCTTCAGCTTCAAGAATGTGTTATTATGTTTCTAGCATCTGTGTATTCATCCCTCTCCATGTGCTATTCTTGGTAGTGTCTGCACACATTCAACATTTATGACTTACAGTATTTGCTGTCTTTGAACATTGAAAATTGCAGTAAACATAAAACTTTTTTTTCATAGCGAGAAATAAACGCCTCTGACTGGAAATTACTCCTCAAAATGAGTTATTTTACAGACATTATTGTCTTTATTGTCAGTGTCTTTATGTTAAAGGCACAGTTTGACAATTTAGGGAATATGCTTATTCCCTTTCTTGCCGAGGCTTAGAGGAGAAGATTGAAACCACTCTCATGTCTGTATGCAAAATTTGAAGCTGGAGCCAGCAGCCAGTTAGCGTAGCTTAGCGTAAGACTATGGCTGTTATACAAGCAGTATGTACTGATTTGGTCAAAATGTAGCATGTAGTATGCTATATGCAAACAAAAGCAATATCTGCAGTATGCCAGAAATACCCAGACGTCATTCTGAGAAAATCTCCAGTATCAGACCTGTCAGCCACCCCTGTGCCCTTTGTTTTTTTTTATTTATTCACACAGTCATCAATGGCGGACAGAGGAAGATGCTATTGCGATGGTTTACCATTACCTGTACTATTATTTATTTCTGCTTTTAAAAAACGGCTAAGCCTAGCCTAGCATACTGCAAAATAAATCATTTTCACAGTTTCATACTGCATACTACTGATTCGTCTGTAGTATGTAGCAGGCAGTTTAGAAAACAGCCAACTTCACAGGTGGGCGTTATAACTTCCTGTAGTCTTATGCAACAAACAAGATATAATGTGGATTTTGGTACCTTTTGGACAGATTTAGCCTAAGTGTTTCTCCCTGCTAAGCTAAACTAACTGGCTGCTGCCTTTAACTTTATGTTTAGCGTGCAGTCGTGAGAGTGTTATCAATCTTCTCATATTACTTTAAAAAGCATATTCCCAGGGCGCCTTCCTTATCCAGGACAACATTTTAAGATGGTATCAACGTTGTGTTTAAAAAGTAATTTCTTATAAATTAGGACCAGATGATACAGTTGTCATTTGCTTTGGGAAAGCCTTGTCTGGTCCTGTGTAGTGGAAAAAGCAACATATTTTTTCATGGGGCAAAGTATGTTATAATGGGGCATTGTTCTCAAGGATTACCTGTCAAATTCACTAATAGCAACAACACACTCATATTATAGCTACTGTAGATAATTGATTTGCTTTCGGGCCATTCCCTCTGGGATTTTCTCCACAGTAGGTCAAGTCAAGTTGATATCATGCGACTGCTTTGTCATCAGGGACCAGTGATGAGGGTGTGAAGCTGTTGCTTGACTTATCCTCCTTCAAAAGAAATAATTATGAAGCCCTGTGATAGACTTGTGCAAAGTCACACTGGTTCTCAAACCAGTGTTTAACATATTTTCCTCGCCAAATGTTAACCGCTACAGTTCCAGTACTGGTGAAACATAGCAGATAAGACTCTAGAGCAACAGAGTTGTAAACGTAAGGTGTTAAGCAGAACACATTCTGGCCTTTTTTTCTTTGAGGTGGTGAATCAACATTGAATAGATGAATTATAAAACTTATTAACTTTTTAAAAGATTGCTCCCTGGTGTGTTTCACCAGGCCTTCGATTCTGAAACAACAATCACAAAAAGTGAGCAGCTGTGGTTGTAAATCAGTTTGGGGAGAAAGGATGCTTTACAGGTTTCACCCCCCTCTCCTCCTTTTTGCTCCTCTTTTACATTAGCTGGGGTTCGAAGGAGGGCAGTAAACATGGATGGAGGAGCAGAATCAATAGCTCATGAGATGGTGTTCCCTTCTTTCGATTGTTCTCTACACCAGCAGCTCACCATCCCCCTCCTCATCTCCTGTGGCGCTCCCTCCTGCTCCCCCCCCCATTTTCCCCTATGATCCCTCCCTGGAGTGAAGTGAGACTTGTGCATCGATTGCTGCTCTGCGTGGTGAAAATGTATCATGCCTGAGCTAAGCTGCGCACTATTATGTGTACTGTGTGCATTGTGGAAATCAGTGCATGTTGGTAAAACACATCTGACAGATTCCACGTAATTTCTTCAAAGTGCATCACACAGAACAGCTGCACAGGATCATTCATTTACAACGTTTTTTTTTTATTAGAAATGAAACTGAAGGATGTTGTTGTGGTTATCTGGGATGTAGCCATCAACAAATCATATTGTTCATTCATTATCATTATTGTGTTCTGTTGGTGTTTGGAGGAAAGAAGGTATGCTCTTCTGATGATGATCGTAATAAATTAGGCTAAACGCTGCAGGATTGGTGGTGTTGACCTGTGACCCCAGCAACAGGCTCAGGGATGCAGTCAAGCATAGAGATACGGACCTGTCTGCCCTTGTGTTTTGCCTCTGGTGTGGCTGATATTTGTGTGTTTTGTCAGGCCCTGTGAGGGAAGGTCATTTGTCTTTGTAGTTGAGTCACACACCAGGAACACTTCCTACATATGCGTGTGGCTTTTCCTTTTGGTTTTTTCTCTCCTGTGTCTGTATGTGTAGCGGGAAAGGGTGGGATGGGGTTGGGGGGGGGGGGGGGGGGTGTTGTGATTGAGAGGGAGGAGTGACAGGATAGAGTGATGGTGGTAGTCAGTGTCTCTTTGTTGTTTCAGGTTTTTATGGTCATGCTGACTTGTGGTAGAAGAGGGGAGGAAGAGGGAAAGTGGGGACTGGTCGCTGGAAAGAGAATGATTTAGAATGTGTCAACAGAAAAAGACGACATGATTTTAAACAGTTATTGAAATGTTATTATTTCCTTTTGTCCCTGTGTCTGAAACCTCATGATCCTTACATGAAAGAGAACAGGACTTAATGAAGCTGTTCTCTCTGCATAGACCCTGCAGGCCTGCCCAGCCCTGCATAGATTATGTTTTTCAGAAAGCTCCTTTTTGCTGCAGTGAAATACAGTAGTTGGGAAGAGGGAACAGGACTCCCCTGCCTGCAGGCTGCTGTATTGATTAGTCGTCTACTTTAGCTGTGTGTGCTGCAAACTCTGAAAGCATTGCAAAAAAAGCAGCTTGTCCTCTCACAAGGAAAACTTTTGTTTTAGCAAACCAAATGTTACCATAGTTACCAAACTATATTTATTGATATTCACATTAATTGATTTTTCTTCTCACAAATCAGTATCTTATAGCATCACTAACTTAAGTGATTCTGCATTGGTTGTATCTAGACAGAGCAATTTAGTTTCAGCTCCAGTCTTCTTCCATGCTCATCATCTCTGCATGCCAGGGAAAGAGAAGCCTCCCATCTCGATGACCAGAGGCCATTATATCCAGCAACGACGTAGAGCAACAACGAGCATGAGCTTTTGAAGTTTCTGCCTATCCTCCCTCATCATAATTACAGTTCACATACACACTGGCACGCATGAGCACATGCAGACCCAAATATGCACTGATAATGGATGTGGGACACAGAATCAGGGTCAGAAGACCTGTCTTTGTCACTTCTACTGTGTGAGGGGATGTATAGGATTAGACCGGTAATAACTCAACCCCTAGTTAACCCACTTAATTAACCCTATCCTCCATCACAAGAGAGCTTATGTCAAGTTAGATTGTGAAACTGAACGAGCTGAGAAGAAAGCTGTGTGTGTGTGTGTGTGTGTGTGTGTGTGTGTGTGTACGTGTGTGTGTGTGTGTGCGTGTGTGTGTGTGTGTGTGCGCACATATATATACTAAAAAAGAATGTAATAGGCATGAGATCAATGTCATTTTGGTTGTATGATCTGCATCAATTATCAACCTTAAATGCAAAAAACACATTTCAGAGTTGGAATCAGAAAAATTTGAAAAAATGTGGCACAGCCTTAGGAATGGCAATGTTGGTCTGTCAGATGGTCAGTACACCAGTCTGGTCCAGATGAAAACTATTATATGGATGCCATGACATTTTGTACAGACATTCATGGTCCCCAGAGGATGAATCCCAACTTCTTTGTCTTTTCCTCTAGAGCCTTTTTCCACTAATGCCACCGGCAGATTAAAGTTTTCATCAATCAAGTCAAATAAATCTTCATCTACACATGAACTGGCACCAAATTCTGTCTTGGTTTCCAGAGGATGAATCCTAATGCACTTCATTATCCCCTGACTCTAGCACCACCATGATGTAGGATAAACTGTAATAACTAAAAATCACTTGGTTGCCTTTACTTTACTAACTTCTGCAAAACTAACATAACCTGCAAACCTAATGACATCAGCCTCGGCTACACTTTGAGTTTAGTACTAAAGCAGCAAATGTCAACAGGTTAACATGCTAAACTAAGATGGTACACATTATACTGTTTAAAACTTCTACATATTAGTATTGTCATTGTGTTAGCATACTGATTTTACCATTTACCTCTGCCATTTAGCCGCACAGAACCTCTAGCATGACTGTAGACTCTCAGTCTTGTTACATAATAAATAACAGGACAAGTGAAATTAGCCCTTTCTGAAAGTTATAGTTATTTTTTTCAGAAGAAATAGGTTGAATTCTAGCTACAGAAAAAGTATAATGAATAGGAACAAATCTGGACATTGATGCAGTAAGATACAAAAACAGAGAGAAGACAGCACAGGAAAACCTTCCACGTGCCTGATAAATCACTACCATTGACATCTTATTAGTAGCCCCAGTATACTGTACAAGGATTCCCACAGGTCTGCAGGCTTGGCATGGAGGCTCTCCTGTGGCTGAACAAAAGCACTGAGTCACCCAGAGGCCCCATGTGTCAATACCAAGAGGGTCACTGTGTGCAGGCTAGTCTTTCCATTGTAGCCCGTGTTTGTCTGGCTTTAGCTGAGTCCTTTTTATCAGCAGAGACCCACTACAGAGAGAGGAGACAATGTTATCAGTTGTATCTCTCTCTCTCTCTCTCTCTCTCTCTCTCTCTCTCTCTCTCTCTCTCTCTCTCTCTCTCTCTGGTTGCCTCTCTGTGTGCGTCTGCTGGCACCGACACAGAATAGCAATCAGCCTGTGAGATTTCAAACACCTCTATTTCTCAGTGCACATCCTCATTACTACCAGCATACTCGTCCAAGCACTGATTTTATTTCTTCTTTAATCTGAAATTCCTTGTCTCATGGAATACTTCTACCACTTTAATCAAACAAAGGGATGGAGGACTGGAGGAAGGGAGGTGTGTAGCAAAGAGGAAACAGTGAGTTGAGCTTCACACTGCCTACATTACCGCTCTAATTCTTCTTCACCGTGGGCAAGTCCCTGAACACTTGAATGACTGAGGAGACCCAGTGCTTAGTTAAGGATTAGAATGGAAATGTTCTGTTGTCATTTAGGAGGATTATGATGGAGGGGGAAAACACTTAAATGATTCTGAACAAGGATGGCTAAAAATTAAACCATTTGACCTTTGAGAAATTAGGAGCAGAAATAAAGAAATAGGAAAGGATTCAGAAATACTAAAGTACTAAAGTAGTGAAATCAGCCATTTGTGCTGTCATGTTAGACCTAAGGGATCATGATAACTGAAATTGTTCACTTAGCCTTGCTTGTTCTATTAATTCATGAATGTTCATGTGAACCTCAGTGAAGTGTTTATCAGGTTGTAACCTGAGGGAGAGAGAACACGTTTGTGACACAGCTTTATTGTATTGCAGCAGCACATTTACTTACTCGCATAGTCACACTTTAAATTGTTATTTGTTTACAGCACACCTGCCATGAGTTAGCATAAAAGGCTATAACACTGAGGACACATTTATATTAAATGTTAAAAGAATGTGTGGCTTAGCGTGTAAAGTCAAGGATGATGTACATCAAATGTATTAATCTTTGGAAGCTGATTTTCATTTTCAGTTTATGTAAAAACAATGGGTAGATTATATTTATATGCTAAAACTGAAACAATTTGTTGATATAGAAAATAGTTAAAAAAGCATTTGATAACATTTTCATAATTGGTTAATTACATTTTTTTTGTTAAATTGATGAACAGTAATTCTTTTAATCAATAAAAAGGATTTGTTCCAAATGTTCTGAAATCTTTATTTGTTATTCTGTCTTTCCTTTTTAGTTGTTCTGTCTTCCTTCCTTCCTTCCTTTTGTCTGTATGTGTGTCAGGACACTCAGACGGCACTCTGCATAAAAGCCTCGTCTCCCCCTTCACTTTCTTTTTTGAATGGCAGGATTCAGGGATGAATACCAGTGAAGTGCATGTACAACTGTGTGTCTGTAACCATGTTTTCTTTTTTCCATTTTTTTTTCAATGTGTATTTGTGTGCCAGGGTGGCCTACAGTGTAGACCATGTGTTTTTGTGGTTGACTTGCCCAGGATCTCCTGCAGGGCATATTACCAAACAGAGAGAAAGCCACATATGACACAGTTACAGCTGGTACAGTTTGTGCAGTTTGTTAGTGCCCTAATGTTTTTTTTCCCTGTCTGCCATTTATTGGTAAAGCATAAATTCCTGTTTCCTTCTTTATATTGTGACTCCTATCTTACAAAACAATGAACATGGTAGAAGATATAGTGGCTTATCATCTGCAACAATTAATGGTCCCACTGAGTTAAGAGGAGAGGAGATGTGTAAGGATGGATTTGAGAAGAAATGATCGGAAATAAAGAGTAATTTGGGATCTGGCAAACAAATCTGACGCCCAGCTGCCTCTCTGTCTACCAATTGAATGCCCATTCAGTCAGGCACAGACTGAGCACACATACAGTAATTGATGGGCAGTCTGGGAAATAACCCAGGCATCTTTCTTATCATGAGCTGGATTGAGCCAAATTGAATCACTAACAAGCCTAATTAACAAGCTGCACGTCTTTAACTAAACACAGCCTGTTTCATGGCAAAGCTCAGCTTCACACAGCATGTACCGTACACATTGTGTTGGTGAGAAAGTGACAGATGTGACACTATTGTAGCTTTATTGTAACTGGCCGGGATTTTCCACTATAAAGCACATTAAGGCATTTATTTCAGCTGTTATACTGCATTATAGATAGTTTTTCCTCGAGTGTCAGCATAATAGCATATTATCAGAGGAATAATAGGCCTCACTGCACTAAATAGCGTTTCATTAAGGAGGAAATAAGAGCGAGGTAATCGCATTTACCCTCCTTTAAATATTAATAAAACTTTCATATCATGCAGCTCAATGTTTCTATAGACAGTAATTCATGAATAGAAGAGCTTTAAATGGCGCAGCACAGCATGCCTGCGCATTCAGCATTGTAATGATAAACTGTAAACATCCCTGTGTATTCAGTAGAGGGCTCCTGGTGGCTTAAAGCATATGTACACATAATCACAAAGCAATGTCTGTTCTGTAGCATCCAGTTTCAAACTTTATTGTTAGTAATTGTATTTTCATCTTCACAGAGGACAGTACACTATATTTTACATGTGTTGCTTAATTGTTTCACATTTATGTTCAATAACATCTATAATCTAATCACCTGCTTTATTGGTTAATTGTGATAGTGTGACTGACCTCCATTCTTGCTGGGCTGTGATTACCTAGCTTCCCCTCGCTTGTGAAAATGTGCTTGTGTGTTTTTATAGATGACAGATCTCTTGACATGGCACTTTTCCCTGTGGCTGAGAAGCACATGGGGACGTGTCTGTGTCCTTGTTAAAGGGCAAAGTATGCTGGGGCAACGTTTCCCATATATCTACTCCAGTGGCTCATCATGTATATGGGTTTTAAGTACATCAGGGTTTCTTTCGGATACTAGCTATACTAAAGTGAAAAGGAATTGTATGTATGACACTTCCTTTAACGTCCCTCTGAGTGGGTGTCGAGGTAAGTAATTGTCTCATTCTCTGCTCCCTACTCACTATCTAAGGAGTTCAAAATGAAAAAAATGTTTGGGCTACCCTTTCTCTCTTCTCGTCTGTGTGGTATTCTTTCAGTGCAATGCATGATGGTGTATAGTGCTTGTTTAGTGACCATCGGTTCTACACTACTTTTCAAGATGCATTGTGGGATACTACCTACTATATAAGGCATAATAATTCACACTGTACATTCAGACAGTACTACAAAATGGCAAACTCACTATATAGTGGTCTATGTAGTGAATAGTGACCACCAATTTTACACATGATGTCATGAATAGTATTACTCAACCTGCGTAAAGAAAAAAATAAAGTCTTCTGTGGCCCAGAAGGGAGATTTCCATAATGAGGAAACAAAAAAAACCCTGGTATTGTGATGTCATCAGGGTTATCTCAGCTTGGGCTTGAGACTCAAACATTTTAAGGGAAAGCCTGCATTACAAACAGGAGGTGTGGGGTTTGAAAGAAGTGGGCTTTTAGGAGGCAGGCAGAGTCTAATGCGATGGGCTATTGGCTGCATTATGGAAAATGTAAGATCCAGTGTTTTTGGAGTTTGAACCATGCTGGAGACTAAAGTTCAGGATAATGTTGGCCTCTGCTGCTTTGATTTTGACCCTTTTAATCTGTCACCGGTGAGTCCCCCAACTTTATGGACATGCATTACTAAATCGCTGGTGTGCTACACTGATCCCTTTGACACATAGCTGTTCTTATTCAGGTTAACTGCTGCAGTGAAATTGGATTTCTACATTACTAACATTAGAAAGGAATGAATATTCCTATTACAGAATAATCATGCTAAAGTAAAGTATTGTTAGAGATGTGGACATAACTAGAGTTTGTAAAAACATCTGAAGGTTATTCACTAACCAGACTGGGGAAACTGCATCATCATTTTCATTTGTAATTCAAATTTACAGACCATAGAGACGCTCAGCAAATTGTGAAGTGGAAACTTTTTCTTCCTGTTGTGCTGTGCTGTTAACCTCCCCAGACTAGTGTACTTCAGTCAAACATGCATTTGTCAAAAGGAGCAAGCTGATTTGTGTTTGCGTGTGTCGTCATGTTGTGACTGGAGGTTGACAAATCGCATGCTCCTTCTGACTTCTGTCTCTTCCATTTGTTATGCTCTCAATGCTGTGATTACTGATGAGATTCTGAGCTGTTGTTTTGTTCCTGCTGGTCTTTTTTTTATGGATTATTTGGCTTTGTCCCGAACACTCTTACAACTGATCAACACAATAAAGTGAATATAAACAAATTAATGAATGTCTTTTCCTGACATGTACACATGTAGCAAGAAACAATCTCTCTCGCACATTTGCGCTCTCTCTTTATCAGTCTATCTATCTTTGTCACTCTGTGGGATCTCTCATCTCTTCATGATGCCGACAGCTGCGTGGCTTCTCAGCTGCGGTCCTGCATGTCTCTCTCCATGGTACTGAAATCCTTGATGTGGTTGGCTGGGCTGACCATCTGTACAGGACCCAACAGTGTGTGTGTGTGAGTGTGTGTGTGTATTCATAAGAATTTTCCTTCTTATGAGTGTGACTAATACCCTAATACCTGCTTCCCCATAACTTGTCAGAATGTTGTAGTAGGCAGGCAGAGATTAGAGCCTGGCAAGTTGTCTTTTGGCTGATATTGAAATCATTTTCAGACTGAGCAATAAAAGTGGTACAGTTCTCATTTTGTACGTTCATACATTTTTAAATGGGGTAATACAATGCTGGTAAACGATAAAAAATTTTAATCGCGATTAATCGCATGATTTTCTGCAATTAATCGCATTGTTATGTGCAAAATTCAATAATGAATTCAAAGGTAGTGTATTGCGCACTTTTATTTTATAAGTACTAGCAACAACATTTGGTTTGTAAACACTACACAAATAAGGTGCTTTTTAACAGTAGCAGTCCCTTTACACAGTAGCAGTTCAAATATTTCTTGCACTATCTGTGCTAAGAGTGCTGACTTTATCTGAAACGTCCCACTGCTGTGCAACA
>JAVQJL010008329.1:0-49890 GCA_036024295.1 Nannoperca obscura
GAGAGAGAGAGAGAGAGAGAGAGAGAGAGAGAGTGAGAGAGAGAGAGAGAGAGAGAGAGAGAGAGAGAGAGAGAGAGAGAGAGAGAGAGAGAGAGAGCCAGCCCATGCTAATATCTGCAGCTGGGCCTTTGGTTTTGTTCTCTATGCAGCTGGGCTGGATGAGAGAGCCTGGATTCCAACACACCCCCATCGGCATAAATCTTGCCATGCTTCAGGCTGCAAACACTGCAACAATGCCACTGGGTCATTCTATGCCAAGTCGGCTGGGTCTGCACACGCACACACACACACATTCTCACAAATAAATTGTTGTTGTGTGGGGTTGTTTGTAGCTACCAAGGCGTTTTTGTTTTTTTTTGTCTTGTGAGATGCATATATTAATCATTTATCATCTGTTCAGTCTGAGGCTAAATGAAAGACCAGACGATGCTAATTATTCCTTTCAGTCTCATTGGCATTGTGTAGAGATCAGGACAAGACAAGATTGTGTCATGTGCAGGGGTCAACTCCAAGATTCATTTTGATGATCACTTGTCACTTAAGGTCTGGAGCCTTCCAGAAAAAAATCACAAGTTATTCCATGTCCTTGCAACTACGCAGTTGTCTAGATAAGGTTGTTGGGGCAATGACTTTTGAAATAGAGACAAACAGATACTACACATACTGCAACACTGTGACAATCAGATGTGCTTCCTAACCTCTGACATATTTAGTGCCCACAAGACCGCTCCACCATAGCAGTGGAATGCAACCCGACTGAACCAGCATGGATTAAAACAAAGCAACGCTCAGTCACAGTAACAAACTTGTTCCCAAAACATTTGTCTACAGCTTTCAGTCTATCAATAATAACCCCATAAAGACCTCTTTATGTCTGAGTGGACAGTGTCAGTTTTTGGAGTCAACTTTGATGAGATGAATGTGCGTGGTGAGCTTGAATGCTTCGCAGCTGGGTGTGAGCCGGGCGCTGGTGACAGCGGGTACCAGGGCACAAATCCCATGGCAGAAAGGGCATCTTTGTTTGGCCCAGGTGCTCTCTGGATGCACTGCCCTCACATCCTGTGCAGTCTCATTCATTATGCATGAGCCGTACATTTAAAATCATGAGCTTCCTGTCAAAAGCCAGAAAGGGCAGGCCTGGCCAAGTGCGCTTTCTGTGGCTTCAGAGGGAGAATAGAAGCGTAACATTTTCAAGGCAATGAAAGGCCTAAAACGAAGGCCATTGTGGCATGGGCGAGCATTATAAGAACACATTATAGTTCTAACTTTCCGAGATACAACAAGGCCTCATAAAGCAGTCAGTGCTTTCAGCTCCGTTAACGTGGACTTTCACAGTTGCCTACCTCCTCAGCAGGCTCTGTATGGACCACATAGATATGCATTGTCTGAGTGACACATAATGTGTTTTGTGCAGCTTTTTGTGCAGCTTTTGGCCGTAGCAGTTTGTCATCAGTGTCTGCCATAATGAATAAGAATGCAGAGTCCACTCCTCTCATGTGCCCCACTGCTCCCATGAGAAGATGTGTCTCAGTAATTACTGGAGGATTACAATAATCTACGTTTGGAAGCGTAACCTCCCCCAAGCCTTTGTGGCCCAGCACGAGATGAATCGAGTACAATTAAGCCATTTTGTTTCACTGCATGACTGTTCATTAGCATTATCTACACCAGTGGCTCCAACTCTCAGACTGGTTCCCCCTTAGGTTCTCATCATTGCATCAGTTCCCCTGGTTACAGCTCAGTCTCGCAGAGTCTGGGGTCAGAAGGGTCAATGCCTAATGATGTGATCAGACTGCTAGAGTTACTCCTGCAAATATCAGAACTATCTCAATAGAGGTCTCTCTTACACAGTCCAAGTCACACCCCGTTATCCTCATTCTGTGGTACCAACACAGGAGAGTGGCACAAATCACCAGTGTGACTGACTTTCATGTGATGCATATTCAATCCATTAGTGTCTGTGCTTTATAGTTTAAAGCCAGTCAGCCTTGGACCAGCGGGGTGCCACACCTTCGGCAAAAGGGATCACAACCCTATGCAACAGCCATAGCCCGGAGCTATTCACATCAGTCAGCCAGTCAATATGACCAGGACTTAAGCAATTGGCTCATGCAGGGGCACTACAGGTGGGGACATTAACCATTAAAGAGATACTTCTGCTGACCGTCTGGAGATTTACTGGGTACCTCTCGTCTTCCTCGGGGCATGAAATGATCATCTGAGGCAACTCAGCACAGCTTGGCTAAAACAGGATTTGTGGAGTGAAACCCCTTTATCAGGGCTTACAAGGATGAGACCATATAGCTGCTTATGCAGATCCTTGAGTTGTGATCCTACTGGGAGGAATTCTCATAAAAGTAAAAGAAAATAGGAAATAACAGGCGGCCAATTTACTATTGCTTTATATAATGAAATACATTTTACTATAAAAGTTAATACTGTCTGATAGAGACAAAGATTTACAGTATTAGTTTTGTTCCTATAAGTCACAGTGAGTGAGATGTGAATAAGTTAATGCTCTTTTAATTACAAAAAATACTATTAAGCACAAAAAAATTTAAATAATTGGACAGTTATAATTTGTTCTGTCTTTATTTAAAACCACTTAGCATAAGTAATTATACAGAAATTTATTTTTATACAAGCAGATGGCCAAGGTTTGGTTTCCAACAGGTCCTTGGGATTTACAGGATCGTGTCCTCAGTCTAGCGGTCAGCAAGTCTTATCCTGATTCCTGTCACCCCTCATCTTAGGCCAAATCTGGGGCCAGACATAGAATATTGGCCAGCGATGAAAGGTGGGATATACCACCCACTGTTAGTTACAGATTTAATGGTGAGCTGCTCATACCACAGGCAGGAGCTTGAGCAAATCCTGTTTGTTTACACTATTAAAATAAATTGCATGTTGTAATGCTCTACATGATACTTAGAAACAGTTAATTCCAGATAATTTATTCAAGAATGTAACACACACACACACACACACACGCACACAAAATAAACTCATAACAAATACCGTTCAGCTCACAGCAGGGTGTGACGATCTTTGATTGAGCCTTCAAGTTTGCTATTCTGACAAGCTGTCATATTAAATGTGTTATTGGTATACACTGAGATCACACATTAGTGAAATGGAAAAATTAATTTGGCAGCAAAGTAGATTCCACTGTGAGGTCAGTGTCTGAGGGCCAGGATCTGGATCGCTAGCAGCCTGCTGTGGGTCTGTCTACCCCGTCCCACATTATAAGCCAGCTATCCCCAGGCTGCCATAGGCAAGATATGCAGTCATAAGACCCAAAAAGAATGGCATCAGTCACACTTTAATGGATCCCGGATTATTGTGCCTTCGTCTCTCCACCCCACAGAGCCCACGGGTGGGTGGTTGGCTCCGCTACAGTCTCCAGGAGCTGCTTACGTCTTCCCTTGTGACCCTTACTGTTGCCTATGGGCAGACTCAGCATGATAGCTACTAACCAGAGGGCCAGACCCTGCTGTGTCATGCTACTTACTGGCCTCAATTTTGTCAAATTAGTAACCAATCTTAACTCTTGTTCTCTGAGAGTACCTATAATCACACTGAGAGCACTGAGGGACCGGTTTTCCCCACTGCAGGTGGACGGACAGGAACAAAAGCACTCCCCCTCATCCCGCTGATAACATTCTTTCAGCTGAAGAGTGGAAGGAAGTTGCTCAGGATGTTTTTTACATCCACATCAAGATAATCATATTGTCTGAAATTCTCAAAGAAAAGGCAAGATAATGCCACGTTAATCTGCTACCACTAGTGTTTGCCTCAAAAGGGAAAGAGACAAAATTATAAGTTTACAGTTTTATTTGGGGGACAGACACATCTAACTAGATATATAGAGCCAACTATAGTACCAATAACATGTATATCCACATGCATGTGTAACACATTAGATGATGCTATTAATGCCTATAATAGCTTTTGTGTATACCTTATCCAAGAAATTTTAAATGCTTTGATAGTCTATGTTAGTAAAGTCTCATCGGTGTCATCAATTGTTATCTATTAATGACTAATGATAAACCTAGCACTGACCCATATTCAAATATAGTGCTTTTTAGGGAATGAACTGTGACAAAAAAACCTAATTTAGCATAAAATCTGTTTCTAAAAGCTGACAGAACGAGCTCATTGCAGTGGTCAGAAAAATAACACTGCAATGTTATCAGAGCTGTTTAATCAAATAAAAACAATTATCTGCTGTAAAGGCAGCCTCTCAGACCAAGAGGCGGCTATCTGATCATTGGTACCACTTAGTGGGGACCTGCTGAGACCTCTGTTTATGCATTAACTGGGCAGCAATAATGAGCACTGGCCTCTCACAGTGCATGAGTCAAATCAAATTCCCTTGCCAATTAGAAGGAGATTTACACGAGGCCCTGTGGCACAGAGGCTAATCTTCTTGGGCGATCTACAGTGTTCCTGCACTAAAACAGCCTCTTATATTCTCATGGACCACTGGTGCTAGCCCTCGTGGTGGGATTTGTTTCTGTTTTCATACGTTTCTGTCGGATTGGGAGGCTGGAGCCAGTCTGTGTGCGAGCATTCTGCTTGTGGAACAGACCTGGCAAATGGCCCACTCAGGACATTTGACCCTGTGGATTTTTTGTTCTTCTGTGTGGTTTTTCGGAGCTAGCACTTTTCCTTTAGCAAGGGCTAAAAGGCTCAAAAGGGTGGAAAGCAAAATATTTTTATAAATCTCCTGGACGCCAGGTTGCATAAAAGGTTCCACAGGCGTTTGCATCAAACCTGGACTGTTGAGACCACAGATTCTGTTTTTGTTGCCATAAAACTGCCCTTTCCAAAAAAGTACATATATGTATATTCCATTTGCTTGACTCTTATAAATTTAAATGAACTGAAAAATCAAGTTTGCTCCCCAAAGAAAAACAGAAAGCCAAATATATTAGGCGTATGAACGTAAAGATTTATCCATGAATTAATACTCTGGTTGTGTGGGGTTTTGGGTGGTGTGGGGTTCTGTGACTGCACAAAATGTATCTCATGTAAAATATTTCAAATTTGACAAGGTACCAAATTAGATCAGAAAGGGACCATGAAGTTCAGTGCACTTTAATAGTCAGGACTAAACTTCATGATTCGTATGATTGAATGATTAATTGTTATTTATTTATTTATTATTTATTGGTGTGGTATAGTAGCTGTGACCTCAGGTTTAAAGGTTGTGTTTGGGTTCAGTGTCACATCTACCTTGCTGTCATAATATAACATAACAGCCATGGGCTGTGGGCTCATTGCGTGAGCTCCTAACATAATTTGACTCTATGGAAAACAGAGGAAAGCCCCCTAAAGACCTGAAGACCTCTCTTGTTTACTGATGCAGGATATTTTTTGCAATTCTCCTTTGGTCTTAGGGGGTGGTGATCAAACAGGATGGGGGTGTGTGGGGGGTTCAGACCAGGTTCCTCTCAAGACTCTTTTCCCCCTTCCCCGCTTCGGTTGATAGTTGTGATTTCAGGCTAGTTTGTTGGAGTTGTCTGGTCACAGTAATTGCAGGTTAGTTGTCCATCACTCCATGGTCTGCAGGCAGTGAAGGGAAAGGAGAAAACAGAGCACTGAAAAGAAAGGATCCATTTAATCAGCTGCGTGAAAAGGTGAATTCAAGTTATATGAATGGGCTCCTTAACTTGCTGTGAATGCCAAGAAATAGGTGTTGGTCTTAGATTATAGAATTAGCCACAACAGTGTCTTGGCAGTGCCAGTAGTTGTAAAATGACTTTTTACAGGACATATGTTATGTGTGTTGTGCATCCTTAAATTTTTTTCTACGTGGGCAGAATCACTGTGATTTTACTCCCTGTCTAAAAACGTTTCCTTGAGAGAACAGTTTAGCCATCAATCAACGCATTAATGAGGCTCACTGGTTACCTAAAGGTAAAAAATAAAATAAAATGTTCCAATGATATTTGAGGGTGTGAAGTTATATAAGGCTGTTTATAACTTTCAGCTTTATTCACCGCTGGGGCTTTCAGAGGTGGCTATACTGCCACTGGGGAGCTGCTTGAGTTGGAAAAGCTATGAATACCCTTTTACCACATTCCCAACCTTATAAAGAAAACCCACAATATGGACACAAGCTCGTCAGCGTGTGTTATGGGAGCGAACTGCAAAACATGTATGGACTCAAGCTGTACTTTAACACAGGAAGATAATATTTTAAGAATAAGCAGGCACACTGTATCGGTAGTGTATATCAGATTATCAAGTCTTAATCCTTATGATTTATTGGTGGTTCAGTCTATCACTGCAGCATTAATTTAACCTATCTGACAGTGTTTTCCTGGTATGATTTGCCTTCATGGCTTTATCAGTACCCAGGATTAAGTCTGTTTGTTTATGAACAAGAATGCAATTAGCAGAGTCACACTCGCTGATCAATGCTGGCATATCACTAGCAGTCACCCATGAGCAAACAGGTTTTTCTTTTGAACAGATAGGAAAGGAATGTCAATACGACCTGAAGTCCAAACATATGTTGGACGGATGTTATGTAAGAGGAAAACATCCATTATTTCCCATGTAGTCTGACCTTCATGAAGTCACCCGTCTAATGTGTTTGCCACCCCACCCCAGTTCTCATCCCTCTGCTTCAGGTGCACAACAGCTACGGGACCCCCTGCTGCTTTGCCAAGTGACCTCATCACAGCGCAGCCGATCGGCCCTCACTCACGCAAACAAAGGTCGGCCCAGTGAAAATGCCAGTGCCGGTTCTCACAGTCACCCCGATAATATCTCCATCCCCCCAGCCCCACACGCATTGACTTAGAGCAGCCACACAGATAGAGTTGCAAATGGGCATTTCTATGAGTCAAAGCAGGGGAGGGTGGGACACTGGACATCCCCCCAGCGGACGCCTTGTTCTCCCATTAATTGATCGCTACTTGATCTTGGATGGTGATTCAGGTGTACTCTCTAGGGCAGGCCACCAATCTCGGTGATATGTGTGGGAACTGTGTGGAGGCCACGAAGGTGCACCTGCTAAATGGCCGTTTTGGCCTATTCCCCCAGCGCCCTGCTCATTGTTAGGGATTTATATTCAGTTTCTTTCTCAGATGGCCACACAGTGGAGGACTACTGAAGTGGGCTTCTCTCTTTTCAGAAAAGGGGTTGCTTAAAAGACAGCCCTGCTAAGGTGGGGAGTATTGAAAGAGTGACACAGGAAGAACTGGGATAGATGCGGAGCACAAGGGGGTCCCATGACACACAGCAGTGATGTCAGAGAATTTGTTGTAAATTTGGTCTCTCCATTTTATGTAGCAGACCTGATCTCTTCAAGCATTCTTGTAACAACAGTTTGAAAGTTACTGGTGTTAATATACATATATAATATAATATACAATATATATATATATATATATGTTGGAGAAAAATAAGTGATGTGTGGTATAAAATACTGCACAGTATTTTTTCAGAGGAATGAGGATGGTCACAAGGCAACAATTAGCCTTAATGACAGCCTGATGTCCTCTGGCCTGCTGGTTGACCCATGACCCTCATTTTAATGACAGCTGTAATAAGGGACATTACTCTGTCAGTTTGGAGTCTCGGTTGAAGGAGGATGGCAAGATGAAAGGTACCCACTGAAGTGTGGGCTGCAGGTGGGATGACAGTTAAAATAGACAATGGGAGACAGGTGCAGTAATGATGTGTAACACAGTAACACACAGTAGCACAGTAGCCACAGTAACTTAAAATATATACAAATTACTAATTTTGCCTCTGTTTCAGATGTTTTGCACAGTTTCAAAGATACAGTTTAGTTTTTCACACTAAAAATGTAATCATCATCATCAGAAAACAGAATGACGTCCAAACACCTCTCTTCATTATTCTGTAAATCAGGTAAATCAAGTGGTAAGTCGAGTAAATATATTGTTATTTTCAGTGTTTTACTTTCTTTTTTTCATTTCTCTCGTTATAAGTGTCAGACTCTCTAATCCCTTCTGCAGGAGCATGTCATCACTGTGTCATTCTCACATGTCCACTCTAAGCTGAGGCTGTTACCCACTGGCACACCACTGCCGTGATCTTCAGGGAGAGAGGCGCAGGAGTGATGGTGGGGTGGGAGCAGGGCGTTGTGTGTGTGTGTGTGTGTGTGTGTGTGTGTTGGGTGGGGGGTGGGTATGGGTAGGAAAAGAGCCGGAATTACCAGATTTAAATAAAGTCAACTTTCCGGCCATCTGGCCAGTGTTTGGGATAGAGGGGGAAGCCTTGAAGGCTGGTAGAGCTGGAGTCAGAAAGCTTTATTTTTAGTGCTCTATATCCAAAACCTCTTAACAATACAAAACCCACAAAGGTCCTTTTTAAGACCATAAAAAAGTTTTAGGCATGTATCATAAAGAATATTTATCTTTTTTTTTACTTCTGCATACTCATACTCTTTTTTTCCCAATAGCCAAAATATTTGCAGACACAGAGACAATCAGGCAGTGGGACTCATTATTAGAGGTTTAATTAGATTAATTAAATTGGATCAAAAACAATTGCAACACTAACAATGAGGCTTACCTATCTGTATCAACTCAGCGCACTCCAGATTGATGAGTTGACTGCAGTACACCCTGAAGTCAATGTAAGTGGATCTAGAGACATGCATCATGGCTCAGGAAAAGTGGCACATGGGCTGGTGAAAGGAAATCACATCATTTGAATTTAGAATAAAGTGACCAAGAGGACATTTCCCTAAACCAAGCACTCTAAAATTAAGGACAAAACAATGTGTCAGGCAATGATTGATCAGTCTGGGGTGTTTTGTCAAAATTCAGTCGTCTTTGCAGCTCCACCTCCAGGCACTTCCTATAATCAAAGGCCATGCCCACCCATGGCTAATTAGACATTAAGCAAACGTCAAGAGGGCCTGATTTAAGGCAGCCACCCTAGACCTGAGCAAAACAAAGGGAGCAGAGTGGGGAAATGGGAGAGATCCAGATCAATATTGAGCGGTACTTTTGTTTGCTAAAATGCCATAGAGGCTGAAATAAATCAGATAGAGGAGGGAGAGAAGGGCCAGCAATTGCGTTCTCACGGCTCCCCGGGCACTGCACTAAGAATAGGCACACCTGGCCTAACAAAGCCCAGGAAGAGGGGAGGGATGAGCATGCTCCCACAGAACCACACACACACATAGACTACGAATGGTATAAGATCATATAAACAAGAGAGCATTTATTAGCTTTTTCTTTTAAGGCCATCTGCAGGCTCATCCTGAGCATTGGTAGACGCAATACTAAAAATAAAAAGACATTGAAAGCAAACAAGAGAAGATCACTGAGGATTTACATGTTTTCAGACTATCTTGTGTAGCCTGGATCAGAAACAATAAAAAAAAAAAAAAAACTAAAGTGAAACTTTATGTGCCATTTGAGAGAATGTGACGTCACTTGCAAGGGCGTCTGCAACTTTAGAGAGAAACACACAAACACACATTGCTCTTTATTAAGGCTAAAGGAAAACAAACAACAATATGTCAGTGGCTTGCATTTGTGAGATAACCCTGGGTTTTGAAGGTCATTGTACATGATAATTTGTTAAAAGCCTACAGAGAACAGAAGTAGTGCAGAAGTAGTGCAACTCTTCTTTGGTCAAAATCAACAAGTGTCAGAAGGCCAATTGAATTTAAAGCATTCACCGAGCTCTCACATTTCTGAAAGAAAATCATTTTTGTGGCTCCCCAAATCATATTTTCTAAATAAAACAGGGCAAGACACGTGTATGAAGTACATATCTTTTTATCTTTCATGACACAGAGCAAACTAGGGCTTCATCAAAATAACACACGTTATCTCTTTCTATCTGGAAGGCTACTGTGCTTTCCACCAGTCCAGTCAACTTGACTTTTTTTATATGGGTGTGTCTGGTGCCAACACTCACACAGACTCATGATGCCGATAGGGATGTTCTCATGAGCTGACTGTCCTGTAGGTTTTCTGTCACTTTGAGACTAACAGAGCAATCACTCCCCAGAGTTACAGGGTTTCCTGTCTGGTGAAAATGCTTCGCTTCACCCCTCCCTCCCAACCGGTCCTCGCTCTGCAGCATCTGCGGCATGGTTCCCCTCTGTAAATCATACTGTCACTTCTCACACTCAGCACCTCTGGAGCATGAGCACCCGAGCTGGTTTCAATTTGAGCCCGGAGCAAAGTTAATAAGTTTGAGATACATTCTGCTGGCCTGGCTGGAGCTGATTTGGAGTGGTGTACGCTTTCTCCCCCCTGATTAGCCCTGGTCCTAAACTTCATTGGCAAAGCACAAAGAGAGAGTCTGTCTCACCCTGACCCCTAATGCAGTGTGACCCCATGCAGAGAAGCCTGTTATCATTGCTATTTAGAGAGTTCAGGTTACAGGTGAGTCAGGTACTAAAAAGATAATACTGACATTGCATAGGCTGACTGCTAGCCGTGGGGGTTCATTAAGGAATAAATATTGAGAACATCCAGTTCAGTGAATCTTCAATTGCAAAGCAGAAGTCAAGCTGGATCCTAGATAAAGAACTGCTAGGTTTCATTCACAAAGGTAAGGTGATGCAGAAAGCTGTCTAACAAGAGAAATTGACAAGTCAGACAAGTCAGCATTGTACCAAAAGTGAAATTATTCATAGTAATTGAGAGTGGCTTGCCACACATAAGTGCCCGCGCCATTTAGTAAAATAAACCTCACATCGAGCTAATATTCATCCGTGGTAACCTTTGGCAACTGGCGTGATGTTGGTAAGCACACGTTTGGCCATCATTAACCAGCTGGAAGTGACTAGAGCCCTTTCTGCTTCCCACCACATGATTGGAGGCTACCCCCAGTAACCTAACGCAGGGGCCAATTATAGACAATTTAAGACTTAAGCAATTTGGACAGATTTCTGGAAATTACTGTAGAGGTCTTGTTGCTGTCGCCGAACAGAAATGAGAGTGGGATATTTTGACAGGTTTTTACCACAAACCAGTTCTCAGATACACAAAGGCAGAGGTTACATGGTGCCTAATATCCATGTGTTGATTGGGGCTAAAGTCAGGGGGTTAAGCAAGGTCTAGTTAGCTGGGTTCTGAATTACCACAGAGATGGTAAAGCAAAACAACAGGCCTCCATCCCACCTGTCCACCAATTACCACTACATAAACACGATGGTCAGTCGGCTGCATGCACACGCATAAGATAAATTTACGTAGGTGGTCGGACTTCCCCAATTAAGGAATCTGACAACTGCAGACAGACTGAAAAATGCTCAGTTTGAGCCAAGTACTATAAATCCCCCAAGCAGTGACCAGTCTGGGCATGCTTTGGAGAGTCAATTGCTAGTACCTTCATTCATTACAAGCGTATTTCATGGTTATAGACATATTACACAAAGCAGCAAACAAAGGATAAAAAGATCAAAATGCCATTTCCAGGCTACTCTATTACTGTTAGCATTTTTGTCAGGCTTTTCTACTATGCTGTGAAATACAATTAAGCTGTGGCTTTATAAGACACACATCTCTCCCTCTGGAGCTGAGCCCTTTCCCCTGCCTTGGCCCCCGTGACCTGGCTGTGTTAACAGGTGGATGCACCCGTGTTTGCTGCCCGTCTCCGTGTTTGCCCACAATGGTCAGACAGGAAGCTTGCCAGACTGCGGTCAGCCTGAGCCAGTACTGAATCCTTTCGGCTAGGTGTGAGGAAGACTTGGTGACATCACTGTTTGGGATAGTCTTCTGACGAAGGCGAGAAGGAGGAGACGTGGTGTGAATCTATTTTTGGCTCTGCTTATATACACCATCCTAAATACGAGACACTGTTGTTGAGTTGAAGTATTCTCAAAATACAGCAATGAAAATTAAATATATATATATATATATATATATATATATATATATATATATATTGACAGGGACTTATGAGTATTCTATATATATGCTATACCCATCGAAATAACTTAGATACTGTACATGGGGGTTGTGAACATAGGAAATCTTGGATCTCATGCTGCACATGGGTTAAATTAAAGTTAAAAACCAAACCCATTAAAAACTGGCTTTGACATAAAGCTGAACATCACTTTTGAATTGAGTTGAGTCATGTTATAACAGTATGTGTTCCTGGTTTTAGTTAAACCATCGAGTCAAACCGGGACCAATCCTGTGGTCTTCCTGATGCTGGGCCCTGGTGTGTATCAGGCACTTGCTGTTCTGTGGACCACATTTATTCAAAAACAGTCATGTCTAATTACAACTGTGATGTCCATTCATTCAAGCTATGGGTTTACAGCATTTGTGTGAATGTTCACGTGTTTGACTGCATGTTATTGTGTGTGTGGTCTTATTCACATCACACATACATGCCCCCTCCCCACTGCTGGGCCACTACGACTTCACCCAGAGACACAATTAAGAGCCCTGGCCGGAAAGCAGGCCTTAGCGGGTGGACGCTGAGACGAGACAGGCTCACCGGGCAGTTTCTTTCCCTCCTTGTCACTGAAGGCTCTTTGGCAAGACGCAGGCGGCCCGAGATGTCAGGACCAAGCAAAAGCGCAATCTGTCTCAACACAGTTGGCTGACTGCAGGTCCTGAAGCAGCCCCAACACGTAGCATCCCTCTTGCTTGCTTTGCACTGAGCCATGCATGCTCACACAGAGGGAAACAGGAAGGCCTGATCAGGCCAGCGTTTCACAGCAGTTGAGGTGGTCTTAGAACAGCTAAACTTATGGGACATGGCCACTAATAATTTTCTCTGCTGTAGGTCAGCTTTTTCTAGAAAGCCAGTGAAAAAAGTGTTGTTCCTCTCAAAGCCACTGCCGGGCTATAAGCTGCATGGTCAATAATTACAAACAGATGGTAACTTCTATATTTCTTTGTTCTAATTAGGAACATTACTCCATTGTTGACCTTAATAACTGAAATCATGTTTACTGATTAAATATTATTCAAGTTCAAGTTTCTTTATTGTCAATTCTACAGTATGTACAGGACATACAGAGGATTGGAATATTGTTACTCTCAATCCCTCGGTGCAAAGAGTAAGTGTGACATCTTACTCTATTGTAAGATCTGAAATTAACAGCTCTCACTGATATTACAAAATTTTCACCTGTGTCCTCTGTCAACAAACTGAGACAAATCACCTCTTAAATGTCTATTACAGAGTCCCTGGGGTCAAATGACAGTCTTGATGAAGGGCTATATTTAGGACAGTGTCTTGTATTGCCTCTAGCACCACATTAACCTCTGACCATTAACTAGGCACTAAGCTCCTGGTGGTTTACAGCTGGGACAACTACTCTGTGCGCTGAGCCTAGCAATAATTTATCTGTTGGACAGTCCTAATGCATCCTCATTAACACAACTCAAGAAAGAGATACTCTACACACAGATGAAAAATATTAAAATGTTAAGGTTCGAACTTTGTAGCAATCAATGGCTCTTTCAAGTGGGGTCTACCCAGCGCCTTCTTTCAGAAGGTTGATGGGCATGTTTCAGCACCTCCTCTACCACCACATAGACAAGACAGAGTAGTCGCCCTTCTGTCTTTATGTTCGGGATGTGTACCCAGAACAAACAAACAGATTGACTGCTTAGAAATGCGGGTGCTAAGTGAGAGTGCTGCGTCTCATTGCGTTTTCATGGTGCTATCATCAGGCGTTTGAGCTTCTCTGATACGAAGTGTCAAGTGTTTGTTTAGTCTTAATGAGCGAGTCACAGTGCCATTTTAATTCCAATTTAGTTCCCTTAACATCTAAGGTCACCTTAGTTATAAAGGTCTGGAAACATAACTTTACAAATTAATAGTAAATTTGAATTTTACATTATGAAAAAATCAAATTCCAACACTCCACATTCCAGGAGTTGTAAAATTTCCATTTCCTTATTTCCACGTGTGTCTAATTGGCTGCTGGTGTTTGACACCCAGGCGACAGGTGTTTATATTTCCCTTCCTGAAACTCACAGTAGGTTTATTTAGGTTTTCACATGCAGACTACATCCACCTCCATCTCCCGCTCTGTCCTATACAGCAGGAGGAAGGCATCATCTGAGTGACTCACATTTCTATCTGGGCAGCCCAGCCAGCCTGAAACACAGCTGAGGTCCTGGATGTAACTTTGCCCTGCGCCTCTATAACCCCAGCTGTAAAATGACACAAATCCTCAAGTAGCTCCTCAGCAGCCATCAAACCCCAAGTGCCTGTTAAAGCTCACTGACTCCCCCTCACCTCCACCATCCCACCCTTGTCTTATAAAACCATGAGCCATAAAACCACCACCGGGCTCATTCTTACTCTCTATGTGTCCTCTGTGTCGAGACGAATGGACATTCATACATAAAGATGTCATTTTAAATATCATTCCTTCAATTGGGCAATTTATTTGCTGAATATCTGAGGTCATAGAACAGACGCTGCAAATGTCTAAAGTAGATGCTTGGTTTGTGCATTTGTGACTGCAGAAGACTGCAGGAGTAGTGAGTGTTTAAAGTCCAGTGATATCAATATATCAGAGACACATTGTGCCAGTCACTTAGTCACCTGAGCTGAGTGTGCACTGTGCAGAAAGCAAACAGAGAGGGACTGGAAATTTTTATGACCAGCTTCCATCCCAACACGAGGAAAACATCACCAGCCTGAGTAAGTGTGCTGAGGAGTTGGATGTCAGACCAAACCGCCCCTCCCGATCATCACACCACCCCTTTTACTCCGTGTTCTCACCCCACCCTTTTCCTCTGCCACTCACTCCAACTCCTCCCCACGGGTTGGGCCGAGAAAAGCAAGATGAAACTCTTGGCAGCTGCTGACATCTTTCCTTCATATTTAAATGTCAGAAATAGAAAAGAATCGACAAGAGCAAAAGTGACCATGAAGACTTGAACATCACATTATCTTAAGGCAAGTAATTTCACAGACAGCCAGGTGCAGAATATCCTCTTAAATGTAACAATATAGAATATTCAATGACAAGCAAGTAGCTTTTGATTTGACTGATTTTAATTACTAACCATACAACAATGTCATTCCTACAGGTCTTATACAGTGGGACTTTCAGTCTGTATTTGAATAGATTTGCAAACTGTTTAGCAAAGAAAAAGCTGTTCAGTTTTGCATTTTATAAAGCTACATGGAAACAATTACTTCCTGGCAAATGCAGATTTGTTGGCAGATCTCTTCCTGAGTGTGTATGTTTGTGGACATTCACATGTGTGTAGTTTCACTTGAGCACAAAGCGAATAATTGCCACTGAAACGTCACTAGGTTTCATTTGACAAGTGTGCTGTGCATCAGCCAAGCAACATCTGGACACAAACGGAGAAATGACTGCCAAGCACATGTATTACAGCTCAAGCCTCTCTGCATGAGGATGCCTGCGAGGCTGAAAATTAGCTGAGAAAGTAAGGTAAAAGTTACAAAGCAGGAGCGTCTCTTTGTCTGCCACTCCACGCTGATTCCACAAAAATACAGCACCATAATTCAAATTAAAAAAGGAGCTACACACATAATGGTACATGATGTTTGAGAGAAGAGAAGGGATAGTTGGTGGTAAAAGCTGCACAAATACAAATAAAAACTACCCTAAAAATAAAGCCAAAGGTTATAGTCACCCTAAGGAAGCATAAAATCCTCATAAAATAAAGTCCTCTAATGCATAAAGATGTAATAAATATTCCTTTCAGTGTTTTTACAGACATATTAACTTCACAAATGGCTGCTATGACCACATCCATACACAACTCCTTATGCAGTGGCCCTTCTTTGTGCTTCTTAAGGATTTGTGGTAATAATAAAACGATTCAATGTAATTAGCAATTGTGGAAAGGTTAGAAAAAGAAGTGGAAGACATCAACGCAAAAACAGAGGTGAAATAAATAAAAGTGAGCATTCTAATAAAACAACAGACAAATCTGTTCCCATTAAAATGATTTCATGCATACTTGTGTTGAAATGTCAAACTTAACCACAATAGCTGAGTAGACGGACTAGGTGTGTAGCTAAACCCAAGGCTCATGATCCTCACAGCGAGTGGAGAAACAAAACATCATTAAATTCTTTTTTGGATCAGATTTCAGATCTTGGAAAGTGTGTGTGCAGCATCTATTCTCTTTCAGGTCAAAATTCACACTATTAGTTTTCAGCCTTGACAAACACCTGGCAGAGCGGAATATTCTGTTTTCCAGTCTGCACCATACCGTCTGCAAACAAGCGAGGAATACTGGAAGCCATCTTCACTAAACTCTGACCTGGTTAGCTGTGCCACTGAAGTGTAGAGTGGAGGGCCTCTTTATTCTGCATGTTTAATGAGAGTGCCTACTGAGGCAAAAGACGGGAGGTGTGGGTGGAGTTGGTGCGGGTGGGTTAGATGAAGAAATTAGCTACTGGGGCCTGTTTTCTGTTGGCTTTAAGTGAATCTGATTGGCTGTAGGGTGGTGTAATTGAGCCAAATTATCTAAGCAACAATGGGTAGCATTTCCTTTCATTAAATTCTGTAAAAGAAAATGTTATCTCTGTCAACAGCTATTGAAAGTATGAGTATGTATGTGTGTGAGCGAACCACATCCTCTCTTAGTGCTGTAGTGTCAGGCTATCCCTACTGTAGGAATTCCGTTTATATTGGACAATTCAACCCCCTGGCAATGTGCATCCAACGCCAAACGTCAGTGCCAATGTAGGTAGTAGTGTGTCCTTTAAGTAGTGAGGTGGATGGTAAGGGTATAGGAGTCTGGGGACAGGTGTGTAGTATGTCCAACTTTAATGCTGAAGACAGGAATCAGCATCCCCTCACAGAACTGTAACCTTACTTTAATCATAATCTTTCCCTAACCTATAACAAAACGTTTTAATTTCTAAACATTAACCATACCTTAACCTTAAAGAAAAGCTATGATCTCTTACAATACAGTTGCTGGTTTTATTTTTGTTACTCCAGTCCATGGTTATAACATTGTAGTCGGTACATGATAGCAACCCTAAAACTAGGTCAAATGGGGCAGTGTTTTTAGACAAATTTATTCCCAAGAGCAGGCTAATGCCTGTAACCTTAACCTTAAGTTTGGTTATTTAAGAAAATCAAATTGTTCAAGAACCTTAACCATAATGTTGCTATGTGCAGATATTGCAGAAAGAAATCATTTTTAAAAAGGGTTTTGCAGGATTGTATGATTTCAACATTCTTTTATGGAGATAGGGTTGCTAGTCCCACTAGGAAAGTAGACATGCAGTACCCAAACTGACCATCACCAGGCATGTCCTACAGGCACAGAATGCTTAATCAGCTTACTGATACATTTCTCTCAAACTTAACATGCATGTTTTCTTGGCAGCAAGACTGTTTTATATCAAAGTCTCAAAGGTCTCTCTTCAGGCATCACACTACAAGTGCAGTCGTAAGTTCACTGACCCGTGTCAACTAGACAGCCAGTGCACACACATCTGTTGCTGGTTTTAGAGTATTGTACGGTTTCATAAGCAATCCCTCACATTTTGCAAAGGATAAGCAATAATTGGTGAGACAACTGTAAAATGGCGATCAGTTGCTGAGTGTTATAGAAACCTTATGACAGCATGATAGACCGCGAGGGCCGTCCAGCCTGCAGTTTTCTGGCTGAGTGACTGGCTGTGAGGTTTTATAGGCTGCATATTCCCCCAAGGGAACAACGGTCGAGGCTGACAGCTTTAGGGCGGTGGGGGTGAAGGGAGAACAGGAAAGAGGTGGTGCGGAGCATTGGAGGCAAGTCCATTTTTTATGACTTTGATTTGGGAAGGACACTGCATCGCTTGTATAATGATGCTGGCTGAATGAAAAAAAAAACGTTAATGGAATAGGGCCTGTGCACTGAGTCCAGCGCAACAGGGAGGTGAAATGAAGAGTCCAGCAAAGATGATGATGATTAGGCTTCTTTGGCTAACATGACTGCTTCAGGCGGCCTCGCTAATCAAACTCTGGATTTCATGGTTGGATCTGTTAAGTAAACTTCATCTGGCTGCTGTCTGCTTTTGTCTTGTGCGCCTCATCGTTGCTCTGTGCCCTGCTTTGTTCTTGGCTTAGAAAGCTGGCACAGACAGGGACTGAGACATTACTCTGTGTCTGTATTTCTCTTGATTTCAGACATCTGTAAATGCAGCCTTCTGTGAAAGTCAACAATACAGACATATATAGATTCATAATTTCACAGGCCATTTATAGGCCACTGATAGCATCTGACATTTAGTTTAAATGGCAAACCATATATAAACACAAAATCTTCTTGTACTTACATTTGAATATTCTTACATAAACATGACTTCTTTCCTATATAATATACTGATATTGCTCTTTTTAGGTTATTTTAATCATGTATGTATGCCATGAGTTGCAAGCCCAATTTAATCAATTTCATATAATACTCCTTTCCTACTCAAATATTGTTATATTGTTGATCAGTTAAATCACAAAACCCACATGACAAGAATAGTGTAATGTCTAGCCTCTCTACAGTGGAAGTTCATGCCAAACTCAACAAAAAGATAGGAGTTCTAGTATGTGTCACTGAAAAAAACAGAGACAGTGCACACCACTCAGTGCACAACACTTCACACTCTGAAAACCACGCCCACTGGAGAGGAAAACAATTGGCACCACAATATGCAACCAAGGGCTGACATGGTGACAAAAGGCCTGTAGATAGCTTAAAACATTAGACTACAGCATGTCAAAGGATTACTTTAGCACCCTATGTCTACCAGAGAGGTTAGCTTAACTTACAGCAATATAGTTAGCCTAAAAAATACAGTTATTTTATATTGCTTGCTACACACAGAGGCATACTGAGTGTGAGGATCCCACAGATTTCCAATTCTCCCTTCTGATGCCTCAGTATGTATTCACGTCTGTCTTTTTAAAAGCGCAGTTTTTCAGTTCAGCAGCTTATAAAAACTTGGATCCTGGATTCTTTCTCCCGTTGATAGTGCATCCCACTGCACAGCAAGTTTTAGGCATGTTTCTGTTGTTTGCTACCAGACAAGGAGGCACCTTCACACAATACAAAGTCAATGGAGAGCGATGAATTGTTTTCACCTTCGGTGTGGGCAAGCTCCGTCGGTCGAACAAACAATAAATGATTACTTCAATTGTTCCAAATAAAACTGAAAGTGCTAGCTGGTGTGTGCAGCTTCATATGAGACACTTGTCAAATCTCTGCATAAATGTGTCCACATTTAGGCAATTTACAGTATAATAATGCCAACCCATTCCATGACTCCCGAGGTGATAGTAACAGAGAAATAGACTGGCTGTCATGTGGGATCACTATAGTGATCCCACATTACATTATTATGTAATTGGCCCTGCTATTTCAGTCTCTCCCAATGTGTGAAAGCCGGCATCACCCACACTGGCACCCTGTAGATGAGCCAAACCTCAGTGTTTGGAGAAAGGCCCTGAGATCCATCGTATCTGTTACAGTCATACTGAGCCTGTAGGGCAATAACTGGCATGGAACTACCAGCCTCCAATCAAATACCCTCTCATTGGCCAATTACCACTGTGGAGTCCTCCAAAAGGATATTAGCCTGTTGAATGCAACGGAGGCCTGACTTTATAAAACTCAAACACGCACACACACACACACTAGTGGAGCAGAGTGGATTTTCTGTAATGTACTACACATCACTTGATGGAATCCAGATTTCACTCACCAGGCAAGTACAGTAAAAGGATTACATTAACCTTCAGCTGATAAATATTCATAAGCAGTCCATTTGGAGAAAATAAAGTGGTGCCATAACAAATACACAATCTTTATCCAATCCCTGTATCGTAGATGTGGATTAATATGTAGCCAGATCAGTGACAGTTAGATTTAATTTGGCTTTGAAAACCAAACTGAAATTGTAACAAAACACAAAATCGTAAAAAAACTGAATTTTTTGTGTCACTGAAAAACGAGTGGCATGAAGAAAAATTCTGAACATTGTCATTGAAAAACACATCAGAATGTAAAAAATATCAAGTTCACATTTAGTTTTCAATGCCAATTTATTTTCCGATGCCAAATGTAACTGTCACTGTTCTGGCTACATATTTGGGCAAATCTGTTTATTTGATTAATAGATTTGGACTGAGCCAATATAAAAAGATAATTCGTGTCTATAAGAAATGTATGCAGAACCCCTTATAGTAACGAGGTTTTGAAAGTGGAGTCAGTTTTCAAAACCGATAAAAATCTGTTGGCACCTGTTGAGAAGGTATGTCCTGTCACAGCCAAGGACAAAGACTACCTAGTCACGCCTAAAACAAACATTTTTACCTTTTTGCCAGTATGAAAGTGGTCAGATGTGTTCCATAAACATAATTCTGATATAATACTTAAATTGTCTTCCTTTAGATCAAGTAACGTAACACAGAAATGCTGCTCTCTACCCCTTTCAGCTCATATTCTCATTCTCAATTGGTTTTTCAATATTGTTTTTTTCCTGCCATTAGCCTTCAATTTCAACTGTAAGTTCTAGCCCTCAGTGGGACCGCACGTGCCTTCTCCCTCCCTGGGCTTGTGATCTTTAGGCTGGTGAGAAACATGCTGAGGTGTTCCTTTTCCTTCCTGTTTCATGCACAACTTTTAAGTGGTGACCCAAGAGACTTGGATTGGGCTTACTGACAAAATCTTCCACTCCCCCACACGCTCGCCACCCCGGGTTTATCCATCGGACTTCATCTGCTCCTTCTGGGGGTCTGCCATCTGCACGTCCTTCTGTATAGGCACCCATTATTAAAGAGTTAGGCTTCACTGAGCAACTTCAACCCAACTAAAGTGCGGTGAAGCCACAGTTTCAGGTCACAGGAGTGCGCTGAGGTGTAGGTGCAGGGTAACTCTAGATTTTTAATTACAGAGCGTGCATGGCGGTGCGATAAGAGGGTCACGGCTTCCTGATAACCTGTTTGGTGAGTCAGAGGCTGTTTGTCACCCAGACGGAACGTAAGCTGTGAGAACTGGACAAAACCTCATCTTCGTGTAAATACGTCTCTCTGAACTTCCTATAGACTCAAAGAAAGAGCCGCCATCTGCTTTCACCTTTCTGACAATTGAAACCACGCACCTGAGTCACTATTCAAAGTCTACCTCAACAGAATACAGTGACAAATCCAGAAACAATGAGCTGAAAGTCTAAGTTAAGTGGTTAAGACCATTTCTTCTGTTGTCAGTATGGTACTGAAATTATATTTGAGGGCATTCAGACTAAAAATAGCAGTGCATTAGTGTGGGTGTGTTACTACAGGTATCATCAAGAAGACGAAATACAATCCAGGAAGTCCAGTTTAAGTAATACATCCGTAAGTTTTTACATTTATCAGACATAGACGCGTTGCAGAGCATTTAAAAATACTATGAGACAGGATTTTACATCTCTGGAAAGTAATTGTTTTATTTTTTTATGAGGTAAAAAGTAAAATTCACAATCAATGTTACAAAGTAATCTAACCATTCCTACTAGCGTGGTGACAGGACAGCACTGAGCTCTGAAGCTAATCTAATAAACCAGTTACGGGTTTCTTACTCCTACCAAGAATGGTATCCAAGCTGCTCAAATATTGGATCTCAGGAAATAGTCGAGGACAATTTCCTTCGAGCGTAACATTAGAATGCACGAGCCTGGCTCCCGGAGGTTCGGGGCCACCACCGCTGGGCCACTCCAATTAGATAGAGCTTCCCTGCTGTGGCCGAGTCAGCCTGAACACAGGAGCGCCCGAAAGGAGCTGGAGGAAGAAATGGAGGAAGGAAAGAGGGGAGAGGAGACACACACACACACACACACACACAGCCCTGAGCGTCGTGTTATGCTTGGCACATATTTCGCCTAACGTCTCTCCGTGTCTACACTTCTGGCCCCTGATCATGCTGCAAAGTGATCATTAGACTGCAAGAAGAAGAAAAAAGAGAGGAAATAAAGAAGTGAAAACATGTAAGGAGAGAGAGAGAGAAAAGACAAAGCTGCTACTGCTGTGGCAATTTTTTTAGCTTTTATTTATATATTATATATATCTTACTGACAGTTTACAATGATATATAAATAATTTGAAAAGTGACTAAATGCACAGGTGAATTGATGAAACTGAAAAATTGTTATAAGTTTGATTCCAGATTGCGTAACTCACACTTGACTCCCATCTTAAAAAGTGATCCTGGGTGGAGTAGAAGTCAGAAAACAGTCTTCATGTCCTGTTCCTGTCTTTGGCAGGAAGTGGCTTGTAATGCAGTCACAAACTCACAAACTAACTGACTGACACTTGAACTGTAGCTGTAAAGCTAACTTTACACTTTAGCTGTTAGCAGTCTAGTTCTGCGTAGATTGTTGCACCACCTTAAAATGTGACTGAGGTAAATGTCAGGCGCTCCAGCATCTATGTGGAAACCACATGTAGGCCACAAGTCCTGTGGTTAGCTTGGACTGCATGTGTTTTTCTCCCAACTTGAGAAAGTCGAACGAAGGCTCAGTTATCTTCTCATTTTCAGTAACACACATCTAACCAAGCCTAACTCACTGTCACCCCAACTCTCCACCACGGTGAATGCAGACACACAAACAGTGATTTCACAGAATAGTTTCATATTCATTAATGCACCCCAAAACCTACGCTGTGGAAATATACAGTGGGGCTTATCACCTTCCATGAAGTAAATCCAGCTGTAACATTTTCTGCTTTAAGTTAACATGTATCACATTAGCAACTTTTACTTTCTTTGCCTGCAGGTGGTGATATCTTCACATCTCAGCTGATGCTGCTTTTTCTTTAATTGCCTTTAGGTAGCATAAGTTGGACCGTACCGCAAATGCAGATTTTTTTTAAATATTTAAATTTTTGGTCACTCATTTGTCAATTGATGAATTGTAATTTTATATTAATACAAATAATGATAAAATAGAGGTTCAATTATTTGATTGACTTCTTGTTGTAATTCTATTGTTGACAAGCATTAAGTCATATAGACATAGAAAGTAAATGGCGTTTTTGTTCCTGAATATAAATGATAATGGGTAGATCGCCGTGTTTGCGCAGCTAGTCCTTAACTAGGATACAACTTGACTATTGAGTGTAACCTCATTATGAAGATGAACATGTTCATTTTAAATGTGTGTTTACAGTGTACGGTAACTAAATGTAATTTATTTTCCTTTGCCCTGAAATAGGATTTATCGAGAATAGACTTGGCTCTCCCCATTGTAATAAGACACTGTTTTAAAGCCCTTGAAGTATGCCATTGTTCATTTCACCCCTGCCCTTTCTAAACATATTAATCCCATTGCCACGGTCTAATGCTGATCTCCCCAGTGGAAACACCTAAGAAGACTGGATCTGCTCGACCACACAAGATATTCCCATTTCCCCTGCAACAAGTGATATCAACAGCTAAGAGAAAGTACATCTGCATCCATTTGTGAGTATTCAGCAAAGGTTTGAGTACTGGCTCTGATGCAGGTGCTATCCTCTGGAAGGTGATTAGATATCATCACTCTTTCATTAACTCAGTATTTCTAGTATCATGGTGACTGTGTAGAAAGAATGGCCCTTTTCATCGGTCATCCCAACTAATGAGCCCTGCTGAAAGGACCAGGTTAAGGAGGGAGGATAATGAAACAAGAGAAAAGGGGGGGGGAAATGTGACAAAAAACATGACACCAGGGATTTGTGAATTTGTTTTCTAAATGGAAGAATTGAAATATATGTGTTAAAACTGTTACAGCTTTAATGTCACTATAGGATAATTAAATATGGACATGCTGAGCTAAAAACTTTGTAGTGAGAAATAAAAAAAACGATGGATGTAAACAAGGGCAGGTGACAGAAAAGAAAAGGGGAAGTTGTGAAACACATTAGTATTTATTTTTAGTTTATGATACTACAGGCGACAACAACAGTCTCATTTTCACCTGATCATAGAAAAAGGTAGGAGGGGAAGAGGGCTGAATATTCCATTACGTAGACCAGACCAGAGCGCATACAGGTTCTTTGTGAAAGGTGTCTCTGTGTGCAGGCAGAGGTGCAATACTGACATCATCCAGAGCTGCGGATGGGACTTTTCATGTGTAGCGGTGCCAGGGAGCTGCTAGTACTGTCAGCCAGCCTGAGTCAGCACTACGCTCCAGACACAACCGTGCAAGAATCCACTAAGGAAGGGAGTTTCAAAACGTACACATTTCTGCTCAGAACGACCTAAACATGAAGTCTAGGCACTAAAGGAATAGTACGTTTCACTAACATTAAACAATTATCATCTGGACTTGTTTGTAGTAATTGGGAAAAACATTTTGCAGAACAATGGCCTCTATGACCAAAAGTGGTAATTACAGCAAAATGACACATTGAATTTACTTAATTTTTCAGCATTTTCTGAAGTGAGTTGCTTCAATAATTTAATTTGTTAATGTAAAAATACATTCTCAACCATAGAAACTTTTTGCAAAAAAAAAAAACTTAACTTAAGGTCCACTTGCTAGCTATCTGGAGATTTCAAACACATGTAAGATGGATAACGTTTTCTCAAACCAACTTTTTCTCTCTACTCTGACAAAAAATCGGCTCGAAATCTCTGCTAAACAACCTTGAGTTAAGATTTTTTGTTTTTTTTGGCAAACAATTTAAGTTTATCTGGGGGCTTGTATTTTGCTGGTGTAAAATGATGCATGTCGAATGATGTGCTGCTATGTGACATCTACAGCAGCAAAGTGTAATGACTTGAACAAGGCTGTTTTTTATTGCTAATGAATTCAACTTTTCATTTACAACAAGAAGATTATGTTATTTTGTCTTTCTAAAAGTTACATGGTCTCTTTTTAAAATGTATCATGTGGCATTGCAAACAACAGTGACAGCACAAAGCAAGTGTTATTTTAATTAATCCTTTTAACCTGTCACCTGTTCTCTGTTGAGAGGACCCCTGCTGAGGATGCGAGCCCATTATTAGCCTCTGCAAAGATCCAGGTAATGTCATAAAATTTTGTCAGCACTTTGAGAATGAGCCATTGTCATTCGGACATAATTACAGGTATCACTGGAAATGCAGGAGAGTGACCTGCAGAGATCACACTCTGCTTTTATAGCATTTCATTGTCATTTGAACCGACTCAGAGGTCACTTCACCTGAAGGCATGTAGGGTACCTTGTAGTCACTCAGCAGAGTTCAATATTGGATGTGCTTTTCAGGTGTGCTGTCAGAAGGGGGGTGGGGGGGGGGGATATTAGGATTTCATGTAAGCCGTTTCTCCAAAAAGTGCATTCAAAGAAACTGAAATATTTCATGTCATAAGTTAATCTGCGGGCCATTGCTGTTTTTATTACATTCTGTTTTTGATGTGGTTTTTGCTCAATGATAACATAAAACTGTGGGACCTATCCAGTGCTGATGACGTTTATCAAGAACTGTTGGATCCACTGTTTTCCCGAATCAGCTTGCATTTCCTTCCCTGCAGATACTCTATCAATGAGTGCCCAATCTGTTTCAGTTTACTAAAAGCCAGGAGCAGATAAGGCTGAGATTGTAGTGCCCATATCTACAGAGGAGGCCAGCAAAAGGAGAAGATATACAAGAAAGCGTGCTGCAGCAATTACCACACACTGCTGGTCTCAAGGGTGAAGGCCAGGATACATTTGTTTCCCAGTTGGATTGTGTTTATCTATTTTGAAGGCAGCTTGTGCATGCAGAGCATAAGTTGAAATGAATACATTATTGTTGTGTTGCATTGTTCCTACTTTTTAAATATGTACAGAAGTATTGAGTTCATCTGTCAATCTGAAAATGTATCTGGTGTTTATTCAAAAGAAAAGCTGTTCTGCAAAGGGTCGGCATGCATTTGCCCCTCGGCCTTGCTGGTGAAGCCACTGGGAGCTGTTGTGGTTCTGTGTGGGATATCAGGGAGGTGTGAGAGAGTCAGAGCGGGGAATATAAGCCCGTGCTTCTGAGGGTGTCAGGGCCTTGATAAGTCCTGTTTAAACTTCACCCTTCGCAAAATGCCATGTGTCAACAGCTGCCCCGTGGCCAAAGTGCTCTGATCTAGTTCTAGTTCCACACCTGGGGGCTGCCCATCCATCCCCACGAGACCGTGGCTGGCGGCGGGCAAGGGCACAGTTCTGCAACCAAGCCGGCCATTACGACGAGAAACCAATAGTGGAAGCAGCCGGAACGGGAGTTCAGGTTTGCCGACAGGATCTTCTCAGTTCTTCCTCTTGCAGGCTTCTGCCATGTCTGGGGCAGTTGGCACTAGTTGCGGAAAGTCTCAAACAGGTGTTATGGCGGTTGTGAGTGGTTGAAGCCACCTCTGCCTCCACTACCTCTGCCGCACTGTTTGTCACTCAGGGAAGTCTTCTAATTCTTCATGGGCCTTATGGCAGATCATTTAAACACATCATTGGCTTTAAAGCACGTCTTGCTATTGCAATATGCAATACGTCAATATTGCATAATGACGATCAAACCGTTCCCTATAATAAAAAAATGAATTAGCAAAAATATAACACATGCTGTTTCCCTTTTGATTCTTGAACTGTTTTGACAAACAAGCTTCAAAGGCCACAACGCAAAGACTCACAATACTTACTGTACCAACACTCCCACACACACATACAATGCTAACAGTTTTTAAAAAAAAAGGGGCGGTCTGCTCAAACATTTGCAGTGGAATCTGAGAGAGCGAGGAGAGGTGGAGGACATGATTTGGCAGTTTACCCCCAATGTTTGCCTCAGAATTTTGACGCCATGGCTCGAAGTCAAGCTGAGAAGTTTCCCAAGACCCGCTCGGCCTGCAGGCGGGCGTTCCGCTGTGAGGCTGGCCCTTGAGGATGCAAATCCCCCCCCCATCCCAATCGACCGTAAGTCAGTCTGCAAGGCACTGCGGGGGCGCGAACATGCCCGACCACACCTCTGGTGCCTCTGTGTTAGCCATCAGAGGGTTTCCTCCTGTGCACGTTGAGATCATTCCCCTCACAAGCCGAGCAATCGCAAAAGGCAGCAGCTCTCATCACGCCTTCCACAACAAAACTGAAAAGGACATCAAATATTCACCTCCTTATAAGACAAAAAAGTTGTTTTGAAGTAACAAAAGGTGCATTTAATGCAGGCTAAGAATACGAGCATAATTTGAACGTCGGTATTGCTGAGTGATGTGCAACTCTCCGGTTCATCTCAAAAGTCCAAGCACAGAGAATCAGGTTACTTTGAAGTGTTATAACATTTTGCTTAACTGACTGGCGAGAAAACAAAAACAACTTAAACCCCTTGAGTTTTTCCACTCCCCTCTGTTTCTCACCAACATGAACTTTGGGAGAACATAATTTCTAAATTGTATGTAATCTAGAGGAGCTGATGTGCAGGGCAGTCTGCCACAGCCTCTACTTAACCAATAAGACGAGGAGCAGAAATAGCTGGTTCTGTATATCTGACGGGCATATTAGGCTTTTTTAATGAAAATGTCAGGGTCAAGACAGACTGAAAGGCTTTAAGAGGAAACCCTCTTTATAGAGAAAGATGATATTCATGGAAAAAAAAAGTATTTTTAGCAATGAAAGGCACCGATGCTGACAAAGACAATTACAAATTCTAACATTATAAAATGTGACTCATAAACAAAATATTTAGACTTTTTTTTTTTTTTTTTTTTACTATTTATGCATATTTGATTTTCTTAAAACATTGAAGCCCTTTTTTACACAATCTTCATCTAAGTTGTGTTACAGTTTTAAAATTGTAAACTGTAGCTTATCAGCTTTTTTCATTACCTTTACTATGACAAACATCATCTTAATAAAATAACGTATTTAACTGATTTCACCTTAGTAGCAGCCTATTTTATGAAAAGCCAAAGTGTGACGTGTGATTTCCTATTTTTAAGCAACATCCAATAAGTTTGACTCTTAATATTTTTTATGATTGCTTTACATAACTGCTGAATTACTAAATTCTAAAGCTGTGATAAAAATAGTAAAGTCTGTGGACCAACTTACAGTCGGATTTGGTATGTAAAATTGAACACATGGGTTACAGTGACTGAACTCTCTCAACAAAGTGTCCTTTGTCCACCGAAAACAAGTGTTGGAGCAAATCCAATAAAGTAGGTTTTAGTGTTGCAACACGTTTATTTGGCTCAAGTTTTTACAGACTTTTTATTTAAAATAGTTTCACTTCACTAAGGAAAATGTAATATTTATTTAATATAATATCATATGTATAATTGTTAGGCTAATAACACCATCTCCATCATAATAATGGTTATTATTATGATTTGCCAAGATCTATATATTAATAGCAAACCATTTAAAAATAGTATTCTGTAAAAATTAAAAAAACACAAGTTATTACATCATGAATCAATTCAATAGTGAATCAAAAGAATGAACTTTCAGCTAAAAAGAACACATTGTTTAAGTACAGACATTAAGGAAGTAGTGGGAGATATAGCTGCTCGTGTATCGTGTGTTAAAACCTTTTTAATGAGAAATGTTTTGTAATCTGGCCTATCACCTTGTTTTGGTACAGAGGATGCACTAAAATAAAAATGTAGATCGGGAACTCAAATGTTGTATTACACTTCTTACTTTGTTTTAATCTCTGCAGCCCCAGCACAGGCGAGAAGCTTCCTCTCTCAAGTTTCTGGACTGCTGTCTCCCCCTATTGGTCCATGTGGTCACTGTGCGGGGAGACGACTGGGGGCTGCTCCTCCGTAACCCAGACACACTGACTCAACTGTCTCTCTGCAACAAAACGTTTCAGACGACTGCTGCATGTATTCAGACACACAACTTTCTTTAACGTTGATTCTACAAATCAGAGATATTAAAGATACGTTTAAAAACTATTATTTCTAATTTAACCAAACAGTGTTTCCCATTAATATCTCAAACAGCTGACTATTGCCATCAGGAAAGCAATTTAAAGATATATTCAACCGGTAAAAAAAGGAAATTAGAAATTTGGCATTTCAACATATAACATATATAAAATGTCAATTTGTCAATCTGGGATCAAATGATATTATTTTGCAAATTAGCCTGTAGTTTCTGTAAAATCTAAAAACGAAAGAAAGAATGTCTAAGAACTATAAGACTTATATTTGTTGTTAAATCCTAATGAGGATTAGACGCATGTAATTTTTCTGTAATCAAAAAAGATTCATAGGACGGTATATATATTTGTATCTCCCTTATTGATATCACTAGAATATTAAAATGTTTCACATTATTGTATCATTTTGTTGTTAAGATTAGTAATTGTAGCGCTACTTCTATATTTTTTTTCTCAGATGTTGTAATTTTAAGTGTAAACTTTTTAAACTTTAAGTTCTACTTTATATCTAAATGAAATTTAAGATTATTAGCGGAAAAACACCTTTTTCCTACTTGAGTTGGGTTTTCACTCTTGTTGACTGCAAGGCTTCTTTAGAGCAGAGTCATATTACGTCTCCGCCTACAAGAAGTTTCCCCCAATCATTTCCTTGCCGTCAAACATAAATCCAGGCATCGCCTCCTGTGTCTCTAGACTCTTCAGCAATCCACCAAGAGTAGACCTCTCACTCACATTTGCTCTTTAAAGTCACAGTTTCAAAGTTAAGCATTAGACAGCGACCACTTGCAATTTGCCTTCTTGTCTGCGAAATTGTGAAAAGTCGAAGGAGCGTCAAAAACTTTTATTTTTGGCATTTCTTTTTTTACTTTAAAGGATTCAAGTTTGCCAGTCAAGCTGTGCGCCCTCACAGGCTGTCACCGCAGTCTTTGGGCACCGCACTTGGATTTAGAAAGAAGGATTGTCTCCTTTTTCTTTTCTTTTTTTTTTACTGCAAGAAGCTGTTCTTGAATTTTTTTCGCATGAATCTCCTCGACCCTTACCTGAAGATGACAGAAGAACAGGAGAAGTGTCACTCTGACGCTCCCAGCCCCAGCATGTCCGAGGACTCCGCAGGCTCGCCGTGCCCGTCCGGGTCCGGATCGGACACCGAGAACACCCGGCCGTCCGACAACCACCTCCTCTTGGGTCCAGACTACAAGAAAGAGGGCGAAGAAGAAAAGTTCCCGGTGTGCATCAGAGATGCGGTGTCCCAGGTGTTGAAGGGCTACGACTGGACGCTGGTGCCCATGCCGGTGCGCGTCAACGGCTCAAGTAAAAATAAACCTCACGTCAAAAGACCTATGAACGCGTTCATGGTTTGGGCTCAAGCTGCACGGAGAAAACTCGCCGATCAATACCCGCATCTGCACAACGCGGAACTCAGCAAAACCCTGGGCAAACTTTGGCGGTAGGTTCGCTTTTGCATTTTCATTCACCTTTGTGGTACGTTTTTACGCGCCCCTCTGCGCAGTGCACTATTTGTTGTGCACCACCTGCATGCAGTTTCATGAGCCTTACAAATTTTGCATTTGACAAATGCATTTCAAATTGTATTTCTCTCTGTTGCTGATTTTCCATTATTGGCATTTCACACTTATTTCCACGTCCGAGTGCATGCTCGGAATTCGCATAGACAGACTTTCTTTTAGCTGCTTCTTGTTGAGTATTGATATAAAAAATATTCAGTAATATGCACATCTATTGCACTAATTAATCAACCGTGTCATGTGCTTGTTGATAATCGAATGCATATTAATGTGAATGTACATTTCTCTGTGATATTTTCAGATTACTCAACGAAGTAGAGAAGCGCCCGTTTGTGGAAGAAGCTGAGCGTTTGAGAGTGCAGCACAAGAAGGACCACCCCGACTACAAATATCAGCCAAGGCGGAGAAAATCTGTCAAGAACGGGCAAAACGATCCCGAGGATGGCGAGCAAACCCATATCTCTCCAAATGCCATCTTTAAGGCGCTGCAGCAGGCCGATTCTCCAGCGTCTAGTCTGGGCGAGGTGCATTCTCCAGGAGAGCACTCAGGTAAGAAAATCAATTCATTAATTCATTAAAAGAAAGACAAATAAAAGGAGTAATCTGGAAATTGTTGCCTTTATGTCTTTATGTCTTGAACTGACACATGTTAATGATTAATGATTAGTAGGTTTTACAAGCCATCATGCAAATACACCTGTCAGTATAGTGCCAGTAAACTCCTCCTCCTGAAAAAACCTGCTTTTATACTTTGTTTGATGTCCTTCATGCAGGAAATATCTATTTTAGATGCATCGTTTTGTAAATTTGATTATTAACTGTGAGGCTAACTCTGCCTTTCCTCTAACTAGGTCAGTCCCAGGGCCCACCAACACCCCCAACCACCCCCAAAACAGACCTCCCCTCCAGCAAATCTGACCTGAAGCGCGAGGGGCGCCCCATGCAGGAGGGCACCAGTCGCCAGCTCAACATCGACTTTGGAGCTGTGGACATTGGCGAGCTGAGCAGCGAAGTCATCTCCAACATGGGGAGCTTTGACGTCGATGAGTTTGATCAGTACCTGCCGCCTCACAGCCACACTGGGCTGACCGGAGCGGGCCAGGCTGGCTACACCAGCAGCTACGGCATCAGCGGCTCCTCAGTTGGCCAGGCAGCCAATGTCGGGGCCCACGCCTGGATGTCCAAGCAGCAGCAGCAGCAGCAGCAGCAGCAGCACTCCCTTACCACCCTGAGTGGAGGAGAACAAGGCCAGCAGGGTCAACAGAGAACCACCCAGATCAAGACAGAGCAGCTGAGCCCCAGCCACTACAGTGAGCAGCAGGGCTCCCCACAGCATGTCACCTATGGGTCCTTCAACCTGCAGCACTACAGCACCTCCTCTTACCCCTCCATCACTAGAGCACAGTATGACTATTCAGACCACCAAGGTGGTGCCAACTCCTACTATAGCCATGCGGCTGGCCAAGGCTCCGGCCTGTACTCCAACTTCAGCTACATGAGCCCCAGCCAGAGACCGATGTACACCCCGATCGCCGACACCACCGGGGTGCCCTCCGTGCCCCAGACCCACAGTCCGCAGCAATGGGAGCAGCAGCCCATTTACACACAGCTCTCCAGGCCATGAGGAGGCGGCCTCAGCATTGACTGTACAACACCCATCACACGCATAGACTTCTTTCTGCCAGATGGCCTTTGTGCCTCCATGCCACACATCCTTCATTGCCAACAGAAAAACATGACACAGACTTTTTTATAGTACTGAAAATATATCTTTGGATTGGCTCACAACAGTGCCTTTTGTATTGGTTGGAATTGTGATTATATTTTTTTAGATATAATGTTTAAAAAAAGTTAAATCCTCTGTGAGGACATACTGGTTATAAATATTTTAGTATGTACTGTGTATGTGTTCTGCTCTTATCATCATCATCATCATCATCAGTGTCATCAGCATCCTCATCATCATGATTTGAAGGTTTAACACATCTAAAGGATTGCCGGGTAAAAACACCCTCAGTGGCCTTACTTCTTACTTATGTATTTTTTTGCACAGAAGTAAGAAACATCTCTTTACTGACACTGTCGTCTTATAATAGCCTACATTCTGCTTTGAACTTTTGTACTGTACATATTTTATTGTAATTCCCATGAGATGCAAGTATTGAGCAGGTTCAAAATAGATCAGAATTTTTGGCCATGATATGACCGTGTCATCCGTGAATTAGTCAAATATTCTACTTCTTGTTCTTTGCTTTAGCTCAAATGATTGTGTTGGAAACACTATAGCAGGTGCCATGTAATTCTACTAGGGGCCTTACTGTGTTGGTAGATGTAACTGAGCAATGCTTGCTTTTATCTGGGTACTGCCTTGATACCGTTGGTGCCTCTGGAGCTACAGTAGGGAGACTACATCCACTGGCAATGTCGAAACCATAGCATAGTTCTGACTTCCTGCTTGAGGAGATACAGGAAGTGCCCTTTGACCTGACTCTCCTCTGCAGCCAGCAGGTCTGAGTCTGGCATGCTTCTATGATTCCTACAGACCCATATTGTTTTTCTAACCTTTTTCTTAATTTATTCTTTAGCATTAATTTTATTTGAAAATAACTATTTGCAATTACCTTTTTAATTCAGCAGCGTCTAACTGAGATGAAAAGTTTTCAGTGGAATAGTCTGCTGTCATATGTGGTACAAATTTGTTTATTTATCATTTGTAAATGTTTTCGTATAAAAGTTCCTTTTATTCATGATCTAGTTATGTACAGATTACTTATAATTACCTGATGAGTCTTTCTCTAAAAAAAAAAAAAAAAAAAAAGAAAAACTGGAAGTTTTCTCTTTTATCATTCTAACAAACGAATTAATGGATATGGAAGCTGTGGCTGTTTTTTGTAAAGAATTTGCTGGAATCAACAGGATACTTTTTGTTATTGAAAAAATGTTGCGTTCCTTATTTTATATTCTGTATCATTAGTTCTCATTTTGTCATCTTCTTAATGCAGTTTCCGTAGGTAAACATGGCATTGTCTTAAAAGCTTATCTTTTGTATTATATTGTTTGCAATAAAAACAAAACACTGAGAAATATGTGATCGTCTTGTGCAATTGATTATGATATGTTGTTCACAGCTGTGGTGCAATGCGTGGAGGTGCAGTGTGTCTGACAGCATTTTGTCTGGTGAGCTTTATTTTTAATAGTTATGAAAAGCTGGCAAAAGACCAGCTAAATACACATTTTATTTACTGAGTCTGAATCCCTTTGGAACAGTCTTCATCCAAATCATATGCTCAAAAAACAACGGAAATCAAGAAGATTGTTTTAACGTGACACAAATAATTTAATTTCTGCATTTATCAGAGGCAGCGTGGCAGCTACCCACAGCAGCAGTTATCGTTACACCACTGCGAAGCAATGTTATATTCAAGTTGTGGTACTAGAAACAGGGGTTTTGCTTCTGGCTTCTCAGACCATGAGGTCACAGGTCCATTATTACCACGGCCTAGATGTATGTCCACACCCCTCCCCCCTGCCTGTATACACGACAGCTTAAAGAAACAAACTAGACATTGAATATTGTTTATTCATTACAGGCCAAGTAATATAGGAATAGAGCTGACCTTAATAAATCAGTGACAGTGTAAACACAATCAGGTACTATAGCTTTGTGTTGAAATTTGAGGCACATTCGCAGATGACGTCTCTTTCCTCACATCAACTGGACTGAACCTTTCTCTGCCACCCACCGCTGCACCTCATCTCACTGCAATGACTGGACAGTTGTTTTTTTTAAAAGCTTAACTCCATAACTACGCGTTACACACTATACTAGGCTACACTAAACCTGGGGCTCAACACATCTGTAATGTAAAAAAATATGGAAATATGATGATAATATTATGGCCAGAGAGTCATCAATATCTGCCTACTAAACTTAACTGTGAATTTTGAGCTTTTTACAAAAAATAAGATAATATCAATGATACACTGTTTATATGAGCTAAAAATAATGAACCATTTCAACACCTCATTGTAATATCTTAGTATTCAATTGCACCAGTCTGTATGTTTTCCTCTCAAAATGTCTTCATGGGTTCTCCTGAATAAAGGGAGCAGCCCTTTGAAAAGGCTGATGTTAACTGACTAGTTAGCATAGATTGTTAGCACATTTGAGTGCAAAGTTACAATTTGAAATAATTGCCTTACATCAGGGTTTGTGTAGGTTTGAGTTTTAAACAAACTTTTACAATATTTTTAGGGGTCAAAAAAGTAATAGTGTTTAACATTGCTTTTGTATATTAATATAATAATAAAAATTAAGATGCCAGAGTAAGTGAACTTCAATTCACTTACTCTGGGGTTTGACAAAAGTGGAAAACAGTAAATAAGCTGTGGGAATGTGGCGTCGCACTGTCCCCTCACAGCAAAAGGTTCTGGGTTCAAACTTACCGGCCAGCTGGGGCCCTTCTGTGTGGAGTTTGTATGTTCTCCCCGTGTCCGCGTGGGTTCTCTCCGGGCACTATGGCTTCCTTCCACCATCCATCAATTAGGTTAATTGATGATTCTAAATTGCGTGTAGGTGTGACTGTTAGAATGTTTGTCTGTCTCTATGTGTCAGCCCCCACCTCAGTTGGAATTGGCTCTAGCCCCCCGCAACCCTCTGAGGATAAGCGATATAGAAAATGAATGAATGGAATGAATGTGGCTACAGCTGAGAGATTTCATCACATAGTGCCTTGTGGAATTCACTGTCAGTCACAGACTGGAGACATGTATCAGTGAGAATATATCTACTGTTAAAAATATGATCTAAAGTTGGTATCCACAATGTAATGTTATTGTTTAAAGTTAAAACAATAAAATGGTCGTTTTGCCTTGCATTGTATAGTCTGAAGATCTTAATTATGCATCTTTGTCTTTTTAGACTGGTTTGTTATCTCTTCTTCTTGTGTAGCTTTGCTTCAAACTGCTGCCGTTTCCCATGATTCTACTTTCAGGAAGTAGCTGCTGATTCAAACAGTATTGTGTTATTTAAATTGTCAAGGAATAGAAAAATAGAACAAATCAGTTTGCAATGACTTTAGGCGTGTTGTGATGATGGCAAGACAGTGATCCTACTGCAAGCTAGACTCTGCTGTCTCTGGTTAAATATGAAGGCTGACATCTTCCCCTCTAACAGCGAGGAGCAGGAAAAGTGTGTGAAGCCCAGAGCCCACCTCCCACAGAGAGCCCCCGAGGCACATCCATCACTGGATCTCTAGTGGCTCAGACCTGGAGTGAGGTAGCAGGGCCTCAGGGCCTGACAGGGCAAAGGGAGGCCAGTTAGAGATGGCTAGGGGGGGAGCAGGGGAATCACAAAGAAAGGACAGAAGAATCTTACTAATCCATTTTTTGTCTTCCAAACCGAGTAACTGGGTTAATGATTGACATGAGTAAAATATTGAGATGCTGGGGGGTCTACATTTGTTTTCAGAAGAATTCAAAATAGGACTCATTCTCCATAACTGAAACAGTGCAGACTGTCAGAAAAACAATTAGGAAACACATTCAACACAACTTTGACATTACAGCTGTAAGGGGCAGCTTTAAATGTAAAATAAATCCTGCCTGACTCAAACAATTGGCAAAAGTAATCACAATGTCCTTAGCTGGCTCAGGACATGATTGGCTCCTGATGGAAGATGTTGCCTGAAAGTTTAAACTGAAGCAAACAAGGAAAATAGTCGACTTTGGTAAACACAGGTCTGTGTTCCTCCAGAGACTGAACAGAACATTTGTGCTTGTTTCATTCTCAGGTTGTTGGCAGCATGTGTTCATGGGAAAATGCGTAAAGTTTACATTTGCAAGTCCAACTCTTCAAAAACAAATCAAGTTCCGATAAACTGAAATCAGATGATCATATTATCACTTTTAAAAAATGATTATTCTTTCAAAATAAAGTTCATGAAATATAAGAGCTAATTCAGCCGATGGCCATTTCGACACAGCCCCTTCTTTGAAAGTAATTTGCCTGATGTAAACAGCAAGGTTCCGTAAAAATTCAGTCATCGATAGAGAAAATGACACGGAAAAGGTTTGTGTTTAAACATTAACAGGAAGGGAAGTGTATGAATATGATAATGATAATAAAAACAGAAGGAAGATAGCTGGACCTTCCAACTCTGCCCTCGATAAAAAGCATGAAGCGATAGTGGCCACTTTCATCGTATTTCATCAGAATGGTGTGTCATGTGGTGGTGTGGCTTTCCCTGTCCGAGACCATTGGTGACTCATCCATTTGGTTTGACACAGACAGCCTTGCCCAGAAGCAGCCCAAACATAATGATACATTAAATACGTTCCAAACAACATCTTGCCAAGATAAATGATAATGATTACAGCAACTACTAGAAATTTTGCATTTTCATAGCATTTGTGCAATATCAGATAGGCAGGGTCTAGGAAATACGCACTACCAGCCATTACTGTAAATCTCTATTTAAAAAGAAAATCAGGGCAAGGCAAATAAAAAGCATCTTTTTCTAAACCATGTGCTCAAGCCTCCTGACCTCAACTCAGGAAGTCTTGGCAGTGGCAGAGTGACCCGGCCAGTGAGTAGATTGGGACTGTGATGGGACTGCTCCCCTCCAAACAGCAGGAGTGCCCTGATGAATGTTTCCGAGAAGGATCGGAAACAAGACCAAATTTTTCTTTCTTTCTTTCTTTTTTTTTTTCAGACAGGCCTTTCCATGGGCAATTTTCCCAGGACGACCCCATTATTATTCCACAGAGACGTCTGCCCCCTCCGAACCCTATGGGTGGTCTTTTTGAAGGCAGAAGGAAGAGGAAAAGAAAAAGAAAAGGGGGGGGGGGATCTGGTGATACACCCGTGGAGACTGGACAATAATAAAATACACAACAAAGTAAATGAGACAAAACAAGATAAAGAGTCAAACAGCACTACTATCTGGTGTGTATGTGTGCCATGTGCCAGTTATGATATTTCAAAGAAAACTACAATGGTCTAATCAATGCAAAAATAAACATAAAATCATATCCAGTTTTATTTTTATATTTCAAATATAATGTCATATTATGACCAGTTTATTGTGTCTTCTTTATTACCTACAGGGAGAGTTTGAATTAACCCCCACACTGAGTTGCTTTTAAATTGTCCAGTCCATAAAATTCTTTCTTAAACCAATAAGAAACATCCAGTGAAGGAAACCCCTGCTAAATCATTGATGAAGACAAGTTGACCACAAGGCCGTATCCATGGAAGCTACACCCTCAGCTGAAAAACTACCATGTGCTGATTCAAGTTGGGAGGAAAGGGAGGACACATTTCCTACACCCTGGACCGTATTGATTATTGTATACATTAAATCAGAAGAGCTGCATGAACAACAGTGATCAGAGCCAACTCACTCTTGGGGAATTATATTTATTTAAGTATACAATCCCCTCTTGTCACCGTTTGATTTTGCTCACTGTTTGAGTAGACTTAGGGAGTGAGACTTTGCTCCGCAGCCATCCATCTTGCGCTGGCCCCATGAGGACTTCGGCCTGTGCCAAGAGGCTGAGCTGGGCCAGCCTGCTGGAACCCTTGGTGAGCTCCCTGCCTTTTGTCTGAGGATGTGGAAGAAACCTGGCACCGTCCCGGGGTCAGCGTCACAAAATTATATTACCATAATCCCATTAAGTGTGTCTGAGGCCTCATGAGCTCCAGCTCAGTCTGGGAGCAAGGTAGGTGAGGGCTGGCACTGGGTGGGTTTGTGGCTGAAGAACACAGTCAGTTGGATGATATGAGATGGTATCTTACCTGTGCTTTATATGTGTATATTCTAGCCTATGTGATCTTTTTTTGGCTTTTACTCCAAATGCAAAGATATATCATAAACTCCTGTGTTAGTGTAGGCTTCAACTGAAACAACCCAAAGCATGTGTTTTATCACAGTATGTAATAAAGTGTTTTCTAAGACAGAACTTAGTTGTACGGATAGAAAAAAAGTATATAAATGTGCATAAGACCAAGACAGCTCTCCGTAATTAAAGCCAGGAGTCTAAACGAGATGATGGATCAAGTGGGTTTGTCTATAAGCTTTATATAATCAAGGGTTCTCATCCTTATCTTTGTTATCCCTCGTCGTTCAGAAAAGGATTCTCTCTAATAATAATGAGATTTTCCATTCATGTTTCCATTTGTTTCCAATTAAGACACTGAGAGAAAAGTTTGGGCTGTCCAACCAACTACGGATACATTAGTTTGTCTTGCTAATTCCTTCGTCTTTACCTGGTAAATCTCCACAGAGCATATCGTTTTACAGTGCACATGCCCATTAGGCACAGGTTGTTTGAGGGGATGCAAATGGACACGTCAGCAAAACTGATACTACTCTCACAGGGCATGAGAGCTGAATATAAGCCGAGCTCTGGCAGTTGATCCTTGAGGCATAGCCATGCCTGTAACATATATAGAGAGTTATCTAATGTGTAACAAAGGAATGCAGCCCAGTTTCTGTGTTGTTTCATTGTTTTATATTGTGACCACAGCTATGTGTAAAAGAACCATACAGTCTAAACAATTTATAGATTTGTTCAGCTACTGAATTGCAAACAGTAGGACTACTCTGAGGTTTCTCTTTGCTTGCTTTCTAGGGTCATAATTATCTTTCATGTTTGTCCTGTACTGGATAACATCGTGAAAAACAATGTGAATTTAAGACTTCTTGCCAAAATAGTCAGCTAAGCTAACATTTTCTCAGATCAGAGCGAGAATGGGAGGAGGTGCTCACAGGGTGGGGAATGTATGTGTGTGTCTTCTCAGGCAAGCAAAGGTATTAGTTGCTTGTTCTCGCAGTGACTACAGTGAGCCAAGCTACAGATTATTGTCGGCAGCCATTTCTTTGCTTACAGGGCCCAGTATCTCAAACATACCTCCCCTATGTTTGTCCATTCCATCTACGGGACAACCAGTGAGACTTAATCCCTTGTCCAAATAAGTTAATACCTCAACTAACATGTAAAAGTAAAGTTCAGGGCCAAATGCAGATTCCTGAGAGACAGACAGTGCCTAACCTGGCAGTAAACCAATTAATTACACACAGTGACTCAGTTTGTCATGGAGACATGAAGTGACGCACACACACAACCCTGCAGGCTCTCTCTCGCACACACAAAAGGAGGAAATGAAAAACTATTTTTGTTTTGCTTTCAAGTAAAATCCTGAAATCCTTCACTTTGCATGCCTCTTTGTGTTAAATGTGTGGGTTTATATGTGCCTGCAGATTGCGTCTTTCCCTGCTTCTCTGTCTCTTTCCTTTGCAGACCCCCAGCCCCAGCATGTGTTCTGATATGGTTCGTCTCTGTGGCCTTTTCCTTTGGGAGAGGAGCTCAGTGAAATATGGGCAGAATGCCTTATGGTCAATGAGGTCTTCACCAGCCTCATTTCCTCCATGCAGAGCTCTGTCAGAGAGCGCTAAGCAGAGGCCCCAGGCTTGATGCCGACAGCACAGAAGTTAAGCAGACAGTATTGAGTTCCCTTAAAATTAAAGCAAATATCACTTTGCTGTAATAAATAGAAGCAGTAACTCAATTTGAGTAAAGAGGCTAATAATACACAAGTGTCTTGTGATTCGCTGCTTACGTTTTGCAGAGTAGATTAGTGCGGCAAGACAGCTTATTAATTATAATAATTTGAAACCTAATTTAATGGTTCTGTCACAAAGAAACCTGCATCATGTGCTCATGTTCTCATCCTCTCAACTTTCGCAAAGTTAGCCTCTTTAGTGCATTAATTGGTAGGAATGGGGGTTGGGCAGGGCTTGGGTTTGTTCTGCTGTGTGCCCCTATTATTTTCTCCACAGGCAGTTTAGTGCTTTTCAACTACATCTGAAGCATCAGCAGTTTAGGCCTTCTTGAGCGTAAAGAGGAATACTTTGAAACAAGATGCGGGGGGAGTCTCTGCGAGGAGCTTTTATGCCACTCTAATTTGAGAGAAAAGTTGCTTTTACAGTTGCCCATTCCTCTCAGAAACCTGTATCTGTATGATGGTCATGTCTCTTTTGTGGCAGGCTATAGTTTAGTACAGCCCTAGCACATTAAGTCCTAAATTAAAAATGTTCTTCCTAATTTGGTGGCTGTAATTCCAACAAAAATCAAACCTCCTGAGAATCTTTTCCAGTACCCTTTATTTCTGCCAGGGGCTTAGAAAACATGGAATTAGCACCATGTCCTAGAGTGCTTTGCAGCAGCAGCTGGGGGGAACAGGTGTGTGTGGTGAGCACATGGTGAGGGCGATGAGGTCTGCCACATGTTAAATGCATAAAAGACCACATCGCTGCTTGAGAGTGCAAAAAAACAGAAAGGGACGCTTACCTCTGTTGGACGTATGTTCTTGTGTCACATTATAAGAGTAGAAGAAACTAGCCGATACATCTGGAGAAAGAGACAGTGGGGGAACAAACTGTTAAGTGTCTTTTTGACGTGGGCGAGATGAAGGAGAAATCTGAATCTCTCACTTTAGAGCAGGATCACACAGTGGGATTTCAATAAATGAGTGAGTGCTGTGCCCAAGTACAGAGCCAAAGCCCCCCCCCCCACCACCACCACCACCTTCCCTCACAGACTTTTTTTCAAGTCACTTTCTGTGGCTTGCTGTGAAATTCCAAGGAGACGTCAGGAAGGGAAGAATCATGAGGCAGACATTTGTTTTTTATGTGCAGTGTAGCCAACATCTCAAATGCAAGACTGAATGTTTAAATGGTGATTTAAATTGCTACAAATTGCTATAAATTCTACTTATTCTTCTTGTGTCTGTTGTCTTTTAACACTCCAGATGAGAGGGAGAGGCCGTGGAATCAAACTGCAGAAGAGCATTTCCTCCCAACTCTATCACCATTGGTTGCCACGGTAATAAAGCCTGCTGGTCTTCGTGGGCCTCGATGGCCCATTGGCATTGACCAATAGCAAGTGATATGAGGCTCCAAACCCTGAGAAAAATCATGCCCTCTCGTGATTTATTATAGCTGTGAAAACTTCAAAATTCTCTCCCAGACGTGTCAACAAACATCACAGCGCAGGTTCAGCTATGCTGGGCTCATGTGCAAAGATCCTACCGGCCTGTTTGACACCTTGTTAAGGTTTTCCTCTCCTTCCTCCTGCCCTCTCTACTCTTGCACATCCATGCTCCTGTGGCCCTAGGGGCTTTGGGCACTGACCCCCAAACTCTGAGGTTCACTCAAAGGAGACTCTTAACTGCCACAACAATCTGGCAACATTTGGCGTCCAGGTTTTTGTTTTTCCTGAGGTTTCCCCATGAACCTCCTTTTAAAGTGTCTTTTTATTGTTATACAGCAAATTGGTATGTTACTAGTGTTTTAGCTGCACTGCATCTTTTATTGACTCAATTAATTTATCTACAGTGGCAAATCTGATGAAAATAAGTATACAAATTGAACAAATGTGATTTATTCATTCAGTACATCTGATAAATCCAGGGTCTGTTAACCTTTACATTAGAGGTTTTATGTTCTACCTAGAGCACAACAGAAGTCAAAGACCTGTGTCCCTGTGTCTAATCTGCCAAAGTACTCTACAATGACCATGAGAACAGACTCTCCTGTAAGATCCAGGAATGCACTGTTGCATATCAATGACCCACATCAACAGAGGAAGACACAGGGAGAGAGAGGGAGAGAGAGAGAGGGAGAGAAAGGGACAGAGAAAGAGGGAGAGATACAGAGGGAGCAATACAACAAAAAGAGAGGATAAAAGGGCCCCTTCACAACACAAGCACACACAAACACACTACAAACACACAGAGGCAGGCAAGTCCGTGAAATATGACAGCCCCATGGTGAAGAAGGTGGGGGTGAGGGAAGCCATATTGTAACAATCTTATTCTGTGGTCATTAATCGTATCCTGCTGTTCCAGCCTCCCCAACCGTGTGCTCTGAGCGTATGTCAAACACATTTCCCCTCTCTCGGTGGGCGCACTCCCAGCCAGCACTAATGCAGCACAAAGACACAAACCCTGAGAGCTTCTGAAGGCAGACAGGCCAGATAATCTCCCCCTCGGACTCCAGCGCCAAGTCCAGAGCCAGCCATAAAGACACAGAGAGACACAGGCCCACAGGGAACGTCCTCTGGCCTGGCGGCTGCTCATGCTACCACGCTACATTCACAACAAACACGACGACAAATCACATATATTTTGAGCAAAAAGGAGATATTTCAACTAACCTTTTTATCTCGGTCCCTGCTGGCCTCATGACTAAAAGTTGTGAAATGCTACTGTTTAAATGTACATTGCCTCACTGTTGCTTTTTACCACATGGCTTTCCATAAGTGGGTTCCAAATAACAGTAGAGATGGCTTAGCTTAAATATCTGTTCTAGGTAGGCTTATATGATCAGTACAAAGGGACACTTTGATGTGACACTGGGTTGGAATCAAGAACAAAAGTAATCATTTGAGATACACTTTTGTTATATAACTGATTAGTGTTTCACTATTCCACAGCAATCCTAAAATCTTTCCATTGATAAACATAGACAATTTCTTGGTAGCCATGGGTATTTGGCAACTGCAAAGTGGTCTTCCCTCTCTTCCTTTTTATCCATTTCTCCCTCCATACTGCCTGTCTTACTCCCTCTTTCCCCCTCCTGCTGTGAGCTTCCTCATTAGGGAAGTGATAATGTAACCCCTCTGTTTCATCAAGCGCTGCCATTTGTCATTATGACTGACAAGTGCCGAGGTGGGTCAACTGAGTGACAGGAAGAAGGGCCTCCTATTGGCCCTGTAACTAGTTTTTTTTATCGTTACACCTTCCTCTCGCTTTTATTTTTGACAGCGCCTCAGTGCATGAAGAAACAATTCTGCGCTGTCACTACCAATGCTATCAAATATAAATACATAAAAAATATTGTGATCATCAATCACTCTCTACATTTCCATATTGCAAGTGGGTCTACATGTCTTAAAAACTGCAGCTGAGGACTATTGGCAGAAACCTGAGAAGTCTCTTGACAAGTGGAGTCTCCAGAGCAATCCAGTCTAAAACCCCATCAATCACGGCACAGGAGAATGGTTGAAAGACCTACTTTTCTCTAACAGACTGTTCTGAGATCTTGACAAGATAATAGATTGTGAAGCTGTCAAAATGGCTTGATTGAGGAGATGTATTGATAATAAATCAAAGACTTTCCAGACTGAGCCGCTACTGTAAGTGATGTATTGGTATCACTACTGTTGCTATTAGAAGAAAACCACATTGTATGGCTTCTATTAGAGGTGTGGGAGTGGATTATTATGCAGGCTGAAGCTCAGAATATTTCATTTTACCAGATAACCTGGTCTTTTGTGACATCCCCAGATTACATTTACATCACTTTGAATCAGTTGCTTCTCAGCTAGCAAATACCACAAATGCTGTAATAAAATAAACTAGGCAGCAGTCCAACAAGAAAACAAAGCAAAAGCAAGGACAAAGAAAAAATTCATGGCAAAGATAAAATTATAATCTGAGTGACAGCAACAAATAGATGCAAAATGAACACTCTTAGCCTAAACACACACTTAAAATGATCAAATTATTTTGCATGTGGTCAAGGGATGAGTGTAAGGAGCTGGAGATGCCTTGACAGAACTCTTGACCTGTGGGTCTTGGTTTGGGTGGGTGCACGTCAGTGGGGACAGGAGGAGGGTGATTGATTGGGTCTCTGTCTGCAGGCTCAGCTGGACATCCTAGAAAGATCTCACCATCCATCAGATTGTCCAGACCCAGGAGGAGCTGCTTCCAGATGGGCAGCATTGTTCCTGGGCCACCCTGGCAGACGTCTGGAAGACTCTGCAAGACCCAAAATGTTAATGACAGCAGCCACAACTAACCCACAACCTTTGCATCTGTGCCTGTCTGTCTACATGGTTCGGGAGTCGTAGCACACACCCAACCTAATCAATACCATACACCAGACAGGACTTGCAGAAACAATAGCTGTCATTACAATCACTAGCATTAGCTCAGTGATCATCCGGAGAGTGGAGATAAGAGGTAGCAGTGATGGTGCGCTGGCAGTGATCACTGTGTCTAGTGCGTAGTGGGGCGTAACATGGAGATGTAATTGTGGTGCAAGGCCTAATTGCATGGTCAGGACACGGGGTAATGAGTTAATCCCAAGCCAGTCATCCATGATGAGAAGAAGCAAGTCTTCAGCACAGTAATTACACTGCTGCTCATTAACCTCTTAGCTTCAGCACACAGGGGAGTAGGATGTGTTTGCTGATATTTTATCATTTATATCCTTATATCTAGGTAAGTAGGTTTGATAACAGGTTGAGCATTTGTCAGTGGTGGTCTTAGAAGTTAGGCAACAGTCCTCATAGCATCCACAAGCCAACCCAGGGAGGTGATTTGGAAGACCAGCAGTGCTTGCCAGGTTGCAAGTCCTGTTGACAGATTTGAATGTACTTTCTAGGAGGGGTATTTGGAAGAAGAGGACAGGGAGATATTTTGCGGAATGGGTGGGGATATATGTGATCCCATGGCCCCACTATGTCAGGCTTCATGCTGTCCTCTATGTAATGATCTCTTCCATATGGACCCAGGAATGGTTAATCTGTGTTTACATGAGCTGATCCCGAAAACGTGTCCCAAGACTCGTTCTCTGGCACTGTAGCCCAGGAGAGCAGACGAAAGGCGCTCGAGCAATCAGGACACCCCCCACTGATGATCCATTAGCGCACACTGCACAGTGGCACCAAGCAGGGCAGCATACTGCCAAAAACACCGGCAGGTTCTAATGCACTTATACACATACACTTAAACACACACCAAGCCCTGTTAAAGATTACACCCATCATATTTTCATAATTGTTGGAGGCACCTGAAGTCAAGGCCAAGTCAACACATTTTGCCATTTGGCAGCCTATGAAAAGGGCCATTTATGTGGAATGTATGTCAAAAGCATTTCATCTGTATTTGCTTCAGAAAATTGAAGAAAATATCAGGGTGTCACATTCAGATGGCATCTTTACAGAATCTGAGCTTCTTTGTTAACCTTGGACTGAAGAAGGTGTCAAATAATTTTAATGAGGTAGAAGTCTAAAGTCTCTTAAGTTTCACTGCCAAACTAAATCCGGGCAGCTGGACTTAAGACCGGTACCGGTCAGTGCAATGGTACTTACAGCCTCCTGCTCTGAAAAAAAAAGTGAAATGTTGTTAGTAACAGTTAGGACTGTTTGGTCACTTGCAGCGAGTATACTTAGAAAGGTGTGATAATCAGTCCAGGAGATTCATCATAGTGCTATGAGATGATCTAACAGTGATAAGTTCAGACTCAGAGTTTTTACACGGAAAAAAATGAACGACCTGATCAAGCTTCTCTACTATGTCTCCCTGATAGCCTCTCCTCTATTCAAAACATCAATTCATCCTCAGAGTATAAACTCCTGTGTGGATGTTTGGAGAAGGGGGGCTTTCCCCATAGTCTACTTAAATAACCACTTCCCCTGGAATGAAAACAGATCCATTATAAGACACTGGTATCTCCTCTCCTACTGGGGCACCTTTCTCAGTCCAGACTGAGTTCAGGGTCTGGGTTTAGCGATGGGCGCTGTGATGGCGGAAAACTGCCCCTTCTCTGTTGACTCAGAGCTGGAAGTGAGTAAGCTGAACTCAGGCCTTGTCTCACGAGGGACCAGCCGCACCCCGCTAATGACATCCAGCCCTTGACATTCTTATAAAGTCTCTGGTTATTAAGGAAAACAAACAAGGACATCAGACTCACTTTCTCTCTGTGCTAACAAACACCGTCCCCAAGCAATCCGGTGGACTGCTGGTGCAACTTAATAGTCTCCTGTTGAAAATCACATCAGGTTATGGTGATTTGGAATATATAGTGATTGTAGCCCAGCATTTATCCTGTGAAATGAGTGAAGGAGACAGCCTTAGATTAGATAACACAGGAAGGGAGCATGCCTACCTGACTTAGACACACACACATTTGCAGTCTAGAGTGATATGTCCTCATTGCAAGGGGTTTTGTGGTGGGATGTGGTTCTCATCCCATTGGAGGGAGCTCTTCCACCCCCTCCACCTGCCCCCACATCCCAAGCTCCCATCTCAATCCTTCCCTCCCTCTCTCCCCCATCTTGCCACACTTCATTGCCCCGCTAAATGCTGACAATTGGTGACAAATGGACTGCACTACACACTGTGCGTCAGTTGCCCCGGGAGAAGGTGGCGGACACAGGGCAGGGAAGGAGAGCAGAGGAGGAAGGGAGCGGGGAGTCCTTGCAAGCCGCAAGGCGCCTGGCACAGGTGGCTGAAAATCAATACAGATCCGGCCTCTGATTGGGCCTGACAGCACAAGAGCAGTGGAGTGTGGGAATCCACTGAGTGCCACACACAGCTAAATTGGATGATGGAGGGTAAGAGAGCAGAGGGGAGAGGGAGGGACGAAGACACGTTATTCCACATTATCACAATGACATTTTGACAGGGTGACAAGGACACGCTCCGAACACATGCACACATATTACAGGATAAATGAGAGAGACTTTAACAGATGGCATCAGAACACTTGCGCACAATTCATATTTTGCATCTTTCTGTAGCTCGTTTAATTATACTACAGTCCTGCGGGAATTACACTGTTTGGGGTTAACAATGCAGCTGCTGACACTGGCATGTTGAGCCATTAAGAGATTAAATGATGTGGTTTAGCGCAAATAACGACAGCTCATGCATACACAGGCGCACTTTCAGGCTTGTTTTCTGTCATGCACAAACACACACTTGCTGAGCTTGCAGTCACACAAATTTTAGCCAAGAGTGAGTGCACACAAAAGTATGGCACTGTGGCCACTTTGCAGGTGCTCGGCCTAAACATGTAAAACGGCATTCCAGGGCCAGGCCCAGAGAGGTGCAGCCAAATGAAAAAAGGTAGCAAAACAAATGAGTCAGTTAAATATCCAGAACAAGAACCAGAAGTGAAAACATGAAAATCAAAGCTTACAAGGATGTCATCATCTCTGTCATGTCTTGCATTGGCAAGTACACATAAACAAAATTGGTTAAACACAATAAAGCATAATTTTTCATTGTTTACTTACTTGACACTTCATCAACACACTTTTTAATTTTAATTTCCTCCTGGAGATGGATTTATCTATCATATTAATGTCAGAGATATCACAATTTAGTGTAGGGAACAAAATGAAAACTCCTACAGAGAATAAAATATGTGACACAAGGAAGGGGGTTTAACCAAACTTGGAAAGAATGGCAAATTATTGGCTTAAGTGGTTTTGGCCTGTGCTCAAACTGTGATGGTTGTTTACCATGACTAAATATAATTTTACACAAATCTACATGCTGGCTGTGGATAAGTCATTTGTGCAAATGTGAATCAATACTGATTAACCAAGGCTTAAGCCAAAAGATTCTTCATCAGATAGTTGGAACCCACTCATGAACACCCCAGTTCACTGTCTATTTGACAAGGAGGAACCTAGAGTAAGTGACTACCCTGCACCCCCTAGTGAAAGACCCCTCCCACATATGACAGAACAAATTAATCAAGACAAACCCTCACCCTTCGTGCAACAAAACGATTTTCCCCAGCCTACTATGGCCTCATCAGGCAATTAAGCTACATGCGCAAGTGTATGTGCGCATGCTTATATGCAGCTATATCAGCAACTGCATCCCATGTTATAAATTTGTATTCATGCATTAAACATGAGCAAATATCTGTGTCAAACCAGCAGCGGATATTTACGTGCATATGAGTGTTTGCTTTGTAAGAGTGTGTATGTGTTTGTACATGTGGAGGGAAGTGTGTTTTGTGTGAAAGGGGGGCACAGAGGGGCGCTGCGATCAGCTGTGTGCAGGTTGCCGTCTTTGAGGGGTGGCTGGGTGGGGGTGTGAGGACATGTCGGCCCTGTGTGTGGGAACCCCGCGCTCCTCACTTCTCATACATTGTTCTCCTGCTTCTACAAACCGTTAATGCCACAAAAGATGCTCAGCCTATTGTGGCCCGGGACAGCTGAGGGGGGAGGGCAAAGGGGCGGAGGCAGGCAAGGGAGGAGGGGTCTGGCCTAGCCTGAGCCTGGTATGGCTGCCTTGGCTACCTACCCTCCTTTCCTTTCCTTTCCTCTCCTCTCCTTGTCTCTCCTCTCCTCTCTTGTCCTCTCTCCTCTCTGCTCCCCTGTCCTCTCTCCCCTTCTCTTCTTTCCTCCTCTCTCTTCACTCAGATCTGCCACTTAGCCCCTCTCAAGAGGATTTGGCCGGGCAGGATTTAGGGGGCTGATGCTTATCATACAAAAGAATTAAACCAACTCAAGGTCCGAGCTTTCTCTCCTAGTCCGCTATGGCTAATCTGAGAATCTGTGAAGGAGGGCTTAGGTGATGTTACATTTTCATTAGACTTCTGATGGCAAATGGGCCACTAATGGTAAGAGCTCTGGTTGCCATTGTGATGCAAATCACGATTATTTCTTTAATTAAAGCATCAGAGGGGGGCAAGAGGGGAGAAGGGGTGGAGTTGACACTGACAGAACTGCATGTCCTTACCCCACTAGACAAGGATTCTCACGTCCGTCCCAGACTGGAGATCTGGGGCTCTGGGGGATTTGGCTGGTTTATGAAAGGCTGGTTGGGTTAGGGGATTGAGGCTGAGCCTTTGAATCTGTGACACAGGTCACTTATATCGCCTGAGAGAATATAATTTTATCCAAGCCCAAAACAACTTAAAAGATCTTTATTTCAATTGCTGCAAAGAAAGCTGGCTGCCAGTATCTCCATTTGAAGTGCACGTATATATTAAATTGGCACACTGCAATGGTCAGTGTCCATCTGAGGTTCTCACATTTGAGCTCTTTCTATTGTATTTTTAAGGATGAGGTCACGTTAACTCACAAGGTCAAAATGTTCCTCACCACTGTTCATATCTTACCATGTTTATCATTGCAGCGTCACATTCCAAAAATTACAAAACCCCAGCGAAGATGGATTCAGTGCGATAACTGTGAGCTGAATTCGAACTGGAACACAACAAACTATAAAAACGATTGATAGCATTGATGATTGTCTGTCCGTCTGTTACTGCAGGGTGAAAATTAAGGCAGTTGCTGCGGGTTTCTGTCCAGTTCCCTTGAGACGGTATGTGCCACAAAAGAGGAAGGCAGAAAAACATTGAATGTTGGGTAGATGAGCGATCCACCCTCAGGATCTGTATTGTTTGTCCTCGCCACGGTTCTGGTATTCATGGAAGACTGTGTACCCTGTGCGGCTGTGGACCAGATGTGGAGCTAAGCTGCCTGTGGAGTGGAGCAGGACAGGGACCACTGTAGGCACTGGAGAGAGAGAGAGAGAGAGAGAGAGAGAGAGAGAGGAAGAAAGAGTGGTCAAATGTGTGCAAGACACCTCCCAAAACACCTCTGGTCACCCTCCAGTAGTGGGTGAAAACTGTATGTGTGGTGTGTGTGTGTGTGTGTGTGTTTTGTGCACGTGTGTCATGGTTGGTGGTGAGTGCGCGCTGCTGGTGATGACTGTTGGAGGTGGAGGGATGTTGGAGGGG
>JAVQJL010008345.1:0-14121 GCA_036024295.1 Nannoperca obscura
ATTTATAATTACTTCCGAATCACATTTACAGATTGTGAGAGAGAGACAGAGAGAGAGAGAGAGAGAGAGAGAGAGAGAGAGAGAGAGAGAGAGAGAGAGAGAGAGAGATTATACCCCTAAGAGTTTGTTTCGCAACCAGCTCCACCGTGGTGCTTCAGGGTGACGGGCTCCCTGCAACGAGTCGGGGCGAGCCCTGCAGACTCTGACGAAATAGACAATGCGTAAAAAAGACACCTTACTTTGACAGCGAAGCAGCACGTGCCGCGGGGAGCACATTAAATACCGGGGCGACTCGTGGACTTACTCACAGTCTCCCGGCAGCTCTGCACACGAGCGGTTCAAGGGCGCTCCCAAGTCTCCGACGCCAACAAGTGCTTTGCTCCGAGCCAGTCGTCATGTTGGATAACTTTGGGACGCAGAGCGCAGGTGCGCCCGTCTCCAGCGCGGAGCTCCAGCTCAGACTAACGGACAACAAGAGCAGCCGGGCCGCAGCAGAGATGGGGATGGAGAACGGCACTGGGAAGAAACTCATAGAGATAACTGGACCGGCTTTATCCAAAAGAAAACTTCTGGTCGGCTTAGACCTCCTCTGCCTCTTCCTTGGTAAATATCATAACCCACAGCCAAAAAAACAACTTACTAACTAACTCTGTTCTTTCACTTGTTGAATGCTTTGCTGTGTTTGTGTAGTGCGTTGTTGATGAAAGTATCACAAAAGTAAAATATAAAATCTTTCATTCCAATAAAATAGTGCCATTATAACTGTAACTGTATATCTGTAAGTTTATGGTTGTTTATCATTATGTTAAAGAGAAGCTGATACAACTCTGTGTTCAGTGTTGAGGACATGAGGTGTTAGGCGATTGTTTGCACTGGACTTGTAAGGTGTTTCTGTTATTATGTCCATCCATCCGTAAGCTACATATGCAGGCAATACAAATACTTCAATCAGTAAACCAATATTGAATCTACACTGATGTAACCCTACAAAGTAGGTCTCTTTTACTCATGTCTATCATTATGGGTGTTTTTTTTTTAGAGCTGAGACAAATAGTTGAAAATCAGTAAGTTGATTGCAGAAATCAATTAATCGTTTAGGTCATTTCTAAAGCGAAATATTCTCTGGTTCCAGCTTCTCAGCTGTGAGGATTTGCACCTTTATTGGCTTATATGATTATAAATGTGAACATCTTTAGTCTTTAAGTGTTGGCTGGACAAAACTATTATTTAATTGTGATTTTTCATCATTTGTTTGCATTTTATGGACCACATGATCAATGGATTAATTGAGAAAATGATCAGCAGGTTAGTAGACAATATACTACAGGTGAATTCTCTATAAATAAAAAAGGATGAATCCAAAGCAGAATAGATGCAACATGGCTGAAGTTAACCCTCACCAGAGATACCTGAAATAGGAAGGAATAACAACTTAAGTCAACAAAGACAGTCAGTGGCTACATTCAGGCAGAGTGGGCATTGAGAATATATGTTTGCAGTTTGCAAGTAGGAAGAGGAAAGATCAAGACATAAAAAGAGGGATAAAAGAAAGAAAGTTTTTAAAGTTCTCTCTGCATCTACATGTATCCCTGGCTCTCTTGCTTCCATTCATGCGCGCTCTCGAGCTCTCGAGCTCTCGAGCTCTCCGTGCCAGCTGGTTCGTGCATTGCCCAGGGAATTCTACAGTTTCCATGACAACCTCCAGTTCTCAGGGTAGAGCCGGGCCGGGGGGAATTGTATTTGTTTATAAATAAATAAATGCACAATTCTGTATGTACGTGTGTGGGTTTGTCTGTGCACATGAGTGTAATTGTTGACTCCCAGTCTCATGGACCCTGTATTTGTCAGGAGGGTGGTTATGTAATGTTGGCTAATTGGAAAAGGCTGGATTGAGAGGTGGTCTGAACTAACAACAGATTGAGCATGTGCATGAAGGGAGGGAACCATGCAAGAAGTATCTGTTTCTCTCTCTCTCTCTCTCTCTCTCTCTCTCTCTCTCTCTCTCTCTCTCTCTCTCTCTCTCTCTCCTCTCTCCAGTGTGTGTGTGCAGGCATGCAAGACACACATGCCTGCAGAGAGAGAGAGAGAGAGAGAGAGAGAGAGAGAGAGGGAAGGACACCCAGAGACAAACAGAGACAGTGTGAGGCTGGTTCTGGCTCTGGTCTGCTGCGGCATTTGCTCTTTGTTTTGTAGGGAAGAGTTGAACTGAAGTCACAAACAACCCCCCTTTCTCTCCTCATCAACAGACACACGCACACACACACACACACATGCGCAGTTGAAACTGGGTCTCTCTTGAGCCCTGCCTGCTTTACTCTTCTATTTCCAGACCCGCACATTCCTAATGGTTGTCTAACTTATTAGGTTCTCCAGAGAAAAACGCAGGGTTCCCACACTTATTTTTTTGTAAAACTATTCCTCATTTGACCTTCTCTCCCTAACTCAGTCTCCCCAAATCATACTCCCTGTCAGTTTTATTATAGCCTTGAATTTCTGTTATTTATAATTTTAGACCTTATTTCTTTCATCTGCGATTAAAGTCATACTTAATGTGTGTCTCTTGGTGGGTGACAGGAACAAAGAGCCCTCATATCTGCACTGGTGCAATATGGTTCTATGGTGTAATTGAACATCAGTGCTTTTGGGGTACAAAAACTGTCACATACCAAAAGCTGACATAAACAATGCTTGCTCAGACCCTTACTCTTCTTTATTTCATCAGATTAACAGTATGTTTTCTTGCACGGTTGCTTGTATTTAGACACCATTTAAAATGTGACAAGAATCTACAGTCATGTTAGCAGCTCTGTGAGATGTGTTCTTTCGTGGAAATCCATCCAATAAGTGCTGAGACCGACTCAAAACCACCAGTGAAAGCCAGGGGATCACCGAAGTCTGTAGGATTCATTCTCTGGGGAATGAATATCTGTGCAAATCTTATTATCTATCTATTTGATATTTGATATTTCAATCTGGACTAAAGCAATGGACCAGCAGACTTTGTAAACCCCAGAGCCACGTGTACTGAAGATAAACATCTGTTTAAGGTTGATTATTGAAAAAATGATAATTTTGGTTTTCGTAAAGAATCGTTATTTTGACACAGGGGTTGGAAATAAGGATACCCAGGCCTTGTCTGTATGTATGTGTGACATACAGTATATGTATGACATGCGTGTTTTAGGTTGCAGATTCCTCCCTAGAGCCCGTTCCCGTCCTCTTTTCCTCCTCTGCTCCTCTTTTCTCCTCCTACACATCATCTCTAGTTTCCCATCTCACATCTCACATCTCACAGAGATGAATATTGATACTCCCACTGGGGATTGTTGTTGATATTAAATTATATCCTTTTGGTCAAATTCCATTTACCTCCCTGTTCCTCCTCCTCCGCTGCAGCTTCCATCCCTTTCTTTGCGTGTGAGCTGAAGGCAGTGAGTCCTTACAGAAGGGGCTTCATTTGCGGGGACCCCAGCATCACCTATCCCTATCGGCACCGAGAAGCCATACCAGACGAATTACTCATCACTGGTGGCATCATCATTACTGGCCTCACTGTGAGTACTCATTGTCCTGATCAGCCCTGTGATAGCAATCAGTCCATTATTCATTTTACACCATGTCCCAGCTTGTGAGGAGCATGAGTGGAATGTAATATGACGGTTCTGACTACATGTTCACCTCCAGATTGCACTCGGCGAGTGTTACCGGGTTCGTTTCAGAGGCGTCAGCTCCAAGGCCTTTGTCAGGAACCTGTATGTGTCCTGTCTGTACAAAGAGCTGGGATGTTTCCTGTTCGGCTGCTGTGTCGGCCAATCACTGACCAACATGGCCAAGCTGAGTGTTGGGCGGCTGCGACCACACTTCCTGTCAGTGTGTGGTGTCACCTATGCGTCGCTCAACTGCACACCTGGAACTTACGTCGCAACAGTGAACTGCCACCAGACTGACCAACGGTTGGAGGAGGAGGCCAGGTGTGTAACTGTGTGTGTGTGTGTGTGTGTGCATGTGTCTTATGTAATGTTATTCTAAATTATATATATTATAATACTTCTCCAACTTTTTAGGAAGTCCTTCTTCTCTGGTCATGCTTCCTTTGCGATGTACACAATGCTCTATTTAGCGGTGAGTATTTCTATCTATCTATTACACTCTCTTTTACACATTTTCTCTCTCTCTCACACACACACACAAACACACACACACAAACACACATTCACAAACGCTGGCAAACACAATTTCACTATCTCTCCAATTTCCAATTACCATCGCTCTGCAAAATGCACAGAGTGAATAAATGAAACAGGGACCCATCATCAGCCCAGTTAGCAGCAGAAAGCGAGAGAATGAAAGAGGAGAGGGAGAAAGAGAAGGGCTGAAAGGAGAAATGGGACAAACAGAGACAGCTTTGTTCTGCTGTGGGAGGAGTGTGACCTCGCCTCACTGCTCTCCTCTATTGTGTGTGTGTTTGTGTGTGTTTGCAAGGACCTGCATGTATAGGTGCGTCTATGCGAGTGGCTGCATATGTACGTGTGTGCATAAATCTTGGTTTCTTTGTTCATGATTACTTTCTCCAACTGTTGTCCTTCTTTATGTTACTACAGCGCAGCCATGCAATACACTTGTGTTAGTGTTTGTGGGGCTATTCTTACACAAGTCTGCAGGATAGAGTTTCTCTAAATATTCAAAATTACCCATCAATGAATAGCGTTATAAACATCTTGGTGATTATTTATGATAACAGGTGATGACCCTATTGTTCTATGCACAAAATAACACCATGTTAATTTTTCTCATGTAGTTTTACTTGCAGGCGCGGTTGACATGGCGTGGGGCTCGGCTGCTGAAGCCGGCGCTGCAGTTCTTCCTGGTTCTCTTGGCAGTCTACACTGGTCTGACCCGCATCTCAGACTTCAGGCACCACCCGTCCGACGTGCTAACAGGCTACATACAGGGAGCCCTCACTGCTTACTGGGTGGTCAGTATCCCTTGCCTGGATGTTTTTGTGCATAAGTGCATGTCCGCGTGTCAGCATCTGTTAAAATCTTAAGTTTGGGCTTTGTGTTTGTGTGTTCCCCAGGCCTTCCACATCTCGTCCATGTTTAAAAGCTCAAACTCAGATCTGTCTCCAACCGACACCCTGGATAGCCCCTTGTCCCACCACCATACTGTCTGCTAAACCTCACCTCCACCAACCCCTGCGTGTACAAACATCCACCTGCTGCCTGTAGTCTGGTTTGGATAGACATAGAGATTTGAAGAATGTGACCATTTCCTGTGAAGTCAAACCACATACCTCAGTGTTCAGACAGAGTGTGTGCGAGAGAGGGACAGTTTGTACAGTTTGTGAGAAACATATGAACTGAGAGAAAGGAAGAGGAGGGATGCAGAAGACGATACTGGCTGCTCAGCTGGAGTGTTGCGTTAGCAGCCTGAGTACTCGACCCTTTGTCCTTGTGGCTGACCTTAACTTCACATGTGATACTTGTCTGTGAGATGAGATGACTGAATCCTGAACACACAGAAACCACTACCACTCTATACGTCACCATGTAAATATATACAGATTTTGTACAACTCGAATGATATTGTTAAAGCACTTTTTGATTTCCATGTTAGTATTATTAATTACCACTTTGTAATGATTTGGTACATAGAATGTAATATATTTTATACAAATACATGTGCTTTATGTTGTAGCTTTTATGTTGTAGCTTTTTTACATAAACCCAGTGAATGTAATGGTGTTGAATGAAAGCACAAATAGCGAGAAAGCAACTCATTTCCCCTAATGTTTTGTACCATTTAGATTTGGTAGGATGTGTGCGTCCTACTGTGTGTTGTATACTTAGTTTATTAATGGCAGAATGACTTTGACAATGTCTACACAATACATATAATCTATGTTTGAAATCTACGCTACTAGTTCTCAGACTTTAAAAAAAATAATGCTAATGTATTTTGCTAGACTACTTACCAGTCCAAGAGCACAACGATCAATAAAGAAAAATGTGATTTTTAAGAAAATCATTGTCTTTGTAAGTTCAAGTTGTGACATTCTTTTCTAAAATACTAAAACTGCGTACACGTTTTGAGAATTAAAGGTTTGCATTTTATAGAATAATTTTTAAAAGATGATTATAGTACATCCTGAAGTACATCCAAAACTCATTAAAAATCCCCAAATTGCATCAATTAATTAATAGTAATTAATAGATACCTGGCCACTTTGGGGCAAAGCCTTTAACCCAAGATTACCGTATAGCACACCATATAAAGTAATTATGGCAAACAAGTTTGTAGTTGTCTATTTACTAACACACAGAAAAATTTGCATAAATTTGGGGTCGCGTTTCTGGCCACCTGATAAATGTAAGTCAAATATTCACCTTTTAGCTCTATTTTTGGTCTCCACCGACTACCTGAGAAAAAGATTATGTTCACAAGCTTGTTGCTAACTTTATTTGTTTGCATTTAGGTGCTGAGCAGGTAGCGTGCGCAACAATATGATTGTTGTGCCAGTCAGTTGAAGCTGATAAAGTAAAATTTTTCCCTTTGAAGTGCCATGGAGTAGAAGGATAATGTAGCAAAAATGGAAGTATTCAAGTATTTAAGTACAGTAAGTAAATATACTATATGCTTTGGTTTTTCTCTCCATTATGTGTGTCATCAGCCTCTCCTCCCCCTCCTTTCCCACTGTGGGTATCTTACTCTATTTCCTGGAACCCTCCATCTCTCTGTACATTCACACAAAGAGAAAGACAGGAACATTTATTTCACATGTTTACTTGAACTTCAATAGCAATACAAGACAATCAGAACACTTGAGGTCGATATGTACAAGGATCTCAGGGGGTTGCAGAAAAGTTCTGAGGTTTCATATGATCTCTGGCTCTCGAGTCAAGAGTTCTGTTGCTATGACAAATTCCATGGCAACGAGTTCCATCACCAACAGTTAGTGGCAGGTGGAAGGAGAGGGAGGGGGGGGCGGAGGTTTTGGTCTTGATGTGAAAATGGGATTGGTCAAGAGTTCAAAATCAGTCGGAGGGGGTGTGTGTGTAAGAGGCCCCCCAGTTGAGATTGATAAAATGCTTCACTGTGATACATTAATTATACAAGAATGATGTATATACAGGCACGCACTCACACACACACACTCACTCACACACACACACACACACACACACACATCCTTACACACACGCATGCTCATCAAGCTACACACACACACACACACACAGACACTCGCACGTATGCTCACACACACACGTCAGCACTTTCCTCCTACGGTATGTAGCCTTGTAAAGCCAATATAAAGTCATGCACATGTTCTTTGAAAGGATTTTTTGGCAACACACAAGTGCTTCTTTGACACACTGCTTGCTTGCTACAGGGAGGGAAAACACCCAGCCGAAGAACCCGATAGAAACTTAGACAATGGGCAAATAAAGATAAGCACCGATGAAATGGGTCGACACAGCAGGGTTTCAGGAAAGAGAGACGAGGGAGAGGAAGAGGAGGAAGAGTTATAAATGGATCACAGTCATAGAAAAGTAACAAAACATGAAAAGGGGGAAGTCTCGTGGTGATCGGGAGATAGAAGCAGGGAGGAGCCATCACTGTCATCATCATTACCTTCATTATCTATCATCAGTATCCTCAACAGTGTCATCATATATCATTTCCATCAGTAAGATCATCCTTATTTGATGTTATCACCATCTTCCTCCTCCTGCCTGGTTTCTATGCCCCAATCACCACCGCCCTAGTCACAGGCTCGTCACCCGCTGCATCTGTCCGTCGTCTCCCTCGGAGGCGGGCTCTGCTGAGTACACTGCTTCTCCGTTGGATGCCAGCGGCGGCGGCTGGTAGAAGGTCTGCAGGTGATTGGGCCGAGGACCCAGCGGCGGTCGACCCAGGCTGTAGGGAAGTTCCAGGGCAGGCCGCTGGGGCTGGCCAGTGGGACTGACCTCTTCTGGCCCTTCGGGGCTGCTGTCGGGGTACGAGAGGGTCGGTGGGGAGGTGCGGGTGTAGAAGCGCGGAGGGGAGCTGCTTCGGCTGTACACCTGGGGGGAGTGGCGGGAATAGAGATTGTTTGGAGGAGAGTTAGTGTCTCGAGGAGCGAAGATATTCGTTGGGGGAGAACTTCGGGGGAAGATGCCCAGAGGCGGCGAGCGGCGGTCTCCGGGGTAGAGCGGGGAGGGGTTTGAATCCCGGGCGTAGATGGGTGAGGTGTCAGGGTCAAGGTCGAGGTCAGGGGTCAAAGGCAGAGCAAAGCTGTCAGAATCCTCTCGTTCGCCATGGTAACGAAGAGAGCCTCTTTTCCTCGCGTTGAGACCACCATCATTGCTCTCAAACAGGAAAGATTCCTCCCTGTCTACATCCATCCCGCCTCTCCACACATCCAGGGCTCGATCCTTCTGTTTCTCATTCTCTCGTTCAATTCCAGCCCTCCAACCGTCTCTGTCCTTCAAAAACAAGGATTCATCTTTCTCTCTCTCCATCCCGCTTCTCCATTCATCAACCCCAAAATCTTTCTTCTGAGTTATAAAAGTCTCTTCCTGCTCCGTCTCTGCTCCTCCCCGCCACACCTCTATCCTTCCACCTCTCTTCTCCAGCAGGTGAGATTCCTCCCGCCCTCTCTCCATTCCACCTCTCCATTCATCCATCTCTCCCTCTCTCCTCTGAGAGGCAAAAGACTCGTCCCTCCCTCTCTCCGTTCCTGCCCTCCATTCATCCATCATTCCCTCTCGTTTTAAGAGAAAAGTCTCGTCCTTCTCTCTTTCCTGGCTGCCTCTCCATGTCTCTACGCCTGCCTCCCTCTGTTTCATCAGCAGCGGCTCTTCCAGAGCTTTGTACAGGGGCTCAGACTCCTGTGGGGGAGGGGGCGGAGGAGGCGGCAGGGGCCTGTCCCGATAACGCTCCCTGTCTCTCTCTCTGTCCGTCCCGCCGTTCGACTCCACTGTGTTGCGGTGGCGGGACAGAGTACCAGGAGTGCGGCTGAGGGTGGAGTAGGGCCGAGCCTGAACATCAGGGGGACGCGCTTGCTGCCTGTCCTGGAGCCCGCGGCGACCCAGCGTGCCTTGCAGCTGTGACCTGTCCCCGTCTTTAAGCAGCTCGCGGGACTCCGAATCTCCAGGAACACGTGAGTGCGACCAGCCGTCTTGTAAGCGGGGCGTCGTGGCGTGATCCGGGCCACGCGTCGTGGAATGTGTCTCGGCGTCTTGCGTGTGGTGCCTCGTATGCGCCCAGCCCTCTTGTGCGATGTGGCGTGTGTTTGGCTGCATGGTGGCAGCCCAGCCCTCTTGGGGTGGCTGTGCGTGTCGAGTCAAAGTGGCAGTGTGAGGGAGAGCCGCCCTGTCGTGGTGGTGAGGCCTCGCCAGGCTTCCGTAGCGCTCAGGAGGAACGGGCATGGGGACTGAGGGCCTTAGGTTGCTCTGCACCAGCTCTGAGATGATCATCTTTTCCAGCGCTGCTGCATCAGACAGGTTACGATGCATTCCTGCACCGCTGCTTAGATCTGCGGCCCCGTGAGGGGTGAGGAGGGCTGGGGAGATGTCATCCCCTCCTATCGCAACTCCTCCCTCCCTCAGAAGGTCAGTGCTGCCCACCACTCCAGCTCGGGACCCAGGTGTGGTTCCCAGACCATGCAGGGTGAAGGTGTTGGGGGTGTAGCCTCCGTTGAGACACACACTGTCCAACCCACAGGATTCCTGGCTCTGGGACACACCACCCTCTGTTTGAAAAAACAGGAAGAGGCCAATTACTAAACAGGGATAAAAGAGACACAAAGAGATCTACACAAATTTACGTATGAATGAATGAGCCGAGTTTAGGGTTCTGTGCCTACTGAGGGTGTAGCTATACCAAGAAGATTTGGATCTTAACAGTTTTCTTTGATGAAATGTTCGGTTATGTCGCCACATGGAAGAGATGCATGTTATGTCTTCATGGTCTATGAATTATTTGTGCGTGCAAAGATTGCACAGATACAGTCTATGAATCGTAGCACAGTGCACAAGGAAGTGGCGCTCAATGATTCGAGTGAGCACAATAAAGGGGAGCTCATACTCTGCTTGTTTCTGAAGGTTCCTACAGGTCCACGTTAAGACAGAGAGACAGAGAGGGAAAAAAACATTTAAAAGACAGACATTTCAAGGTCAAAAACTAAAAACAGAACACCACACCGGTATAAAACAAAAACAGTTCACAAGCTTTTAATTCCAAACACTCACACTGTAAACAGAAAAATGACAAAACTTACACCTCTGGTACAGAAATGTGACTGGTACGTTTAAGGTAATTTAGAAACAATGTTGTCATCACAAAGTTTAAGTTTTTTTTTTAAATGTAAGTGTCCTGCTCTGTACATTTTACACACATCTAAAATAACCTCATTTAAAGGATCCTCATTAGAATTTAAAAAAATGTTTTGTAACATAAGTAATAATAATAATGCTCATATTTTATTATTGGATTTTTAAACTTCATATTGGTAATGCCCTCAAAATGATTTTATAGGTCGTGCGCTATTCAACAAGCAAAACACAAAAAAAAATAGACCAAGTCAAAAGAAGAAAATTGTTAAAATTGCTTCAAAACATACGTCAGAATTGAACATATTAAACTTCCCTGACCGTTGAGGCTTCTTTCAATAAAAAAAACTGGAGGGATTTACTGCTGAATATCTATTCATGAATGCATCTCTGTAACCGCGTTGTTGCAAGCTGTTTTATAAGATAAGTATGTTTTAAGTCACTACAGAAGTTTTTCTGGCATGAGAGATTTGCAAGGTGCTGTGAGTACACGTAAATAAAATGACAGTAAAAGAAACCAACATAAAGAGGGACGAAAAAGTAAGCTGTGTAGAAAACGTAGACACAAAGAATTTGGAAGAATCGCAGAAAGTTGTAATGAAATGTACCTGTGGAGGTGAAGGGTTGATTGTATCCCTGGGCCAGCATTGTGTCATAAGGAGAGGCTCCAGCATGAGTCTGCAACACTGGATTAGTAAGAAAATGGTTCCCCAAAGCAGCTGGGGATGGAGAGTGAGGGAGGGAGACAAATAAATGTAACATTCTTGAACATTAGAGAAAGCAAAGCTGAGATTTAAAAGAAAAAAAAAGAAAAACAACCACCTTTACCTCGGTTAAGAGTAGGGGTGTTGTTGACGTCTGCAGCGATGAAAGACGATTCAGTCTGTCTGCGAACAGTGTCGTTCCACATCCTCCTGATACGACTCTGGAACGAAAGATATTCCACACAATGTCAAAGACACAGAGAGAGAGAGAGACACAAAGAGCTAGATACATAGATGGGCAGTGTATTGTAATTTACCTGTCTGTTAGCAGTAGCTCTCCGACTCTGGCTGCTGGTGTAGCGGCTGTTGGACCGAAGAGCAGCACCCTTCACCGAGTCCGGAGAGCTGGAGGAGGACGTGACGCAGCACTGCGAGAGGCGCAGGCATCGGCCGTAGTCCTTCTGACCCTACACGCAATATTTAAACATGTCACATGTCTATTTAGTCACAAATGACGATGCTACAGACAGATTCTTGGTGAGACGCAAACACAGAGACAGACCTTTCTGGCGAGGGTGCAGTGCAGTATGGTGATGAGGAGGCCCTGGGCGGTGTTGAGGGAGGAAAAGAGGTAAGCCAGGAGGAGGGACGGAGCAGACAGGAACATCAAGCCCGAGGACCAGGTGACGCTTTGCAGGAAGAGGAGCGTCAGGGACCCCACCGCCCACGCCCTGGAGAGACCAGAGGAAGAAGAGCACGAGATAAATCACGTTGCGTTTTCATCTGACAAGAGTTCACTTGCCAAAATCTGTTAGAAGCTTTTCTAATTCGATTTTTCATGTCCCCCGTGCTGCACACAGAAGTTTTAACTGTGCTTCTACTTTACAGCTCAGCCATGGACAAAAAGAGAGCTGGGGTGCATGTAGCTAATACCAATGTCTAGAAAGTTCAAAAAGAACTTGCACACACCCACATCTATCAGAAAGCAGGCTCCCCAGAGTTTACTGAAACACTGAAAAACCCCAAAAAGAAAAGGAGCATTCTGACAAAAGTCTGTATGCAACCGCTTCTTTTTTATTTGCCGGACATTACTAACACACACCCTAGCTCTCTTCTCTTTACTCCTTTGTTGAATGCAGTTCCCTTCTGTTTTTCAGCGCTAAGGTTTGACTTTTACTCACTCCAAAGAATGAAAAGACTATATGTCCCCTGTAGTCCGTTTTATTCTGTATCTTTCAATTTTTACACCTGGTTTAATCAGGTTCCTGCAAAGCATTGCACAGCAAATATGACAGCTATTATAATAACATAATAATATTACAAATGCAACATGCAACAGGAAGGTAGGGAAAAATAATCAACCCAGGCCATTCAGTTTATAAATTCAACTTCACTGTCTAACAACTGTGTGATTGAAGCCAAAGCTACTGAAACACAATGAGCTCTCCACATAATCACCCACAACATATCAGCATGAGACACTATAGACTAGGCTACTTACCTCAGGTTGTCATGGCGACTGGAGTCTGGCTTCAAAGCAGCAGTGCTGTGCATCTTATGTAAGGTCATCACCAAGACAACAAGGTTCAGCTGAGGCCAAAAAGAACAAAAACTGTTTAATGTGTATCCATTAATAATGACTCAACATGATGTTATAACACGCCGACGATTAAAAATATATGTATGTATATGTATCTGTATGAGAGCATGAATTCTCACCGTGATGACGACAGCGACAGGGCCAAGGAAACTCCAAATGAAGTAATTGTCTGTTCGCAGCCAGCATCTACACACACACACACACACACACACACACACACACACACACACACACACACACACAGACACATAGAAACACACAAGCAAATCACAGTAAAATAAGAACCTCCAAAATAACAAAGTCAATCGGGGAGCTGACACAAGTATATTCAGATGTAGGATAGTAACTGTCCCCATTCAAAACTGTGCACACACACACACACACACACACAACTTACGCAGTTTTTGAGCCGTAGCCTCTGAAGTCTATGGCTGCGGACACGGCCACCACCAGTCCAGGAATAGAGTACCCACACAGGTAGAAATACTTCCTCCTGGAGTTTCGGCCCTCAAATACCTCCCGCTGCAGCAGGTACAGCTCCACCCCCTCCAGACACAACCAGCAAAACACTGAGAGCAGCGAGAAGTGCAGCAGGCCAGCAATTATAGAGCACACAACCTGGACAGAGAAGGGAAAATAATTAACAAAATGCTTTAAAATACTACGGTAATATCAACCATATCATACACGATTAAAACGTCCATCCACTCAACTCCTGCATTCTGTATTTTGTACGATATCGAAGCACTCACTGTGTATTTAGTCTTGTTGGCACCCACAAGGAAGAGCAGTTCAGTGATGAGCAGGTTGGCCCACAGGTTGCAGTGTATGGTGCTGTGGTCTGTGTGCCAGGGCGCCCCCTGGCAGCACAGGGTGGTAAGGCAGGTGGCCAAACACACCAGCGCCACCGAGATGCCAACCCAAGAAACCACATAGACGAGAAGCTCTTCTACACCGACCCCAAACTGGTAAAGAGAAGCAGACAGGAGAGAAACCACAGTTGTTACCGGATCATAAAGAGAACACGAATGTAGGAACATGTGCCCACGCAGGTTTCTGAGCATGTGTGTGGATGCATTTTTGCAGGGTGTAGTGCTCATGCCTCTGGTTTCGTGTCCCTGTCTGTTACGTAACTTCCATTCAAATGAATAAAATCACACAAAGAGAAACACTTAATTCGATTTCATGGCCTACAGCGTTTGTCACACCCTCTCTCTTACAGCTACAACCCACAATTATCACCCCCTCTGTGCTTGATTTTTAAACATTTTGAAGAGCACAGTGGGGGTGAAGTCCGACTGTGCGGCAGCAAATGGGTGCATAAGGGTGGAATCAGGAAGCCTCTGGCGGTCGGAGATGGCTGCTTCAGTGCTGTGTGAATATTGGCTCAATATACACTACCGTTCAAAAGTTTGGGGTCACCCAAACAATTTTGTGTTTTCCATGAAAAGTCACACTTATTCACCACCATACGTTGTGAAATGAATAGAAAATAGAGTCAAGA
>JAVQJL010008355.1:0-28436 GCA_036024295.1 Nannoperca obscura
AAGTAATTATTGCACACTTTCTGTAAATCCTATAAACTTCATTTCACTTCTCAAATATCACTGTGTTTGTCTGCTATATGATATATTTGACTGAAATTGCTGATCCGAAACAACCAATGATTTATGAAGGAAAATCTTGAAAATGATCAGGGGTGCCCAAACTTTTGCATGCCACTGTATATATATATATATATATATATATATATATATATATACAATTATAATAAAGCCATCACAGTAGCAACTGGCTAATTTTGTGTTTCTATTTAATTACTCTGTCATGGATAAAACCTGGTATGAAATGTGTAGGACTGACTTCAGGAGCAGCCTACACAACAAGGAGAGTCTGATGACTGAATATTACATTAACGAGCAGCTGATCAACTTTCTCCAGTTCTGGAATAATTAGAATGACAACAAAGGAGATGTAGGCTACTGGCATACTCAGGTTGGTTGGTTAATGGTCGTCCTATTAGTCGGTCTTATTATTTCTGTATGTGCTGTAAATAATACAAACATCCATGTCTATTTGTCCATGACTATCTGTTGTCACAAGGTTTTTGAGATCTGGAGAAACTCACAGACACACCAGCACAAACTGGTAAGAAAAGGAAAATTCAAAACATCAATTTTCTCACCAGTGCTGTTTCTCCTCTCCTCTTCTCTCCTCTGACCATTGGAGCTTTACTGAAGCATGCTACAATCTGTTGACTCTCTAGGTCCATGGCATAACATGACTGCACTAGGCCTGATATTTTTAGCTTTTGGTCCTCTCAAGACATTAAAACTTCTATGTAGAAGTGCATTATGAGCTTAACTCCCTTTCACTTCAGCTCCAGTAACATGGCGATCAGGAGGCATTATGCATATCATTTGTTACTTTCAAGTACATTTCTTGTTTTTTGTTTGACTGAATCCCACATTCAGTCTCTAATTTAGTTGTTGGGTCCATTAACACTAACGTGGCTTCCTGTGAATAAACATTAGATTCAGTTCATTGTTCAAAATGTAGGTATATACATATATATTTCTATTCAATAGATAATACATTCTGTGTTTTTGTACACTGAATTATAAGGCTCACAACAACTTTCCACCAGACGCCAAAGAAGTCACTGAGATGGAGGTCAGGCTATGTGAACATCAGTCGAGCTGTAACTTAAATATTCAATAATAAAAAAGTTGTTCAGACAGATTAGTTGATGCAGTTGTGAAGTAATACCTACCATACTCAAGAAGTAATGAGTGAGGCTGCAGCATTTGACTGGAGTGATACAGTTTTAAAGAGTGGGATGTGGGCAGAGTCCCAGCTAAATAAGGAATATATCCATTATCATTTAATTGATTAGCATTTAATTAATATAACTATAACAATGATTTATAATAATGCATGTGGTCACTAATTAAACTACAACATAATATTTGACATAAATGAGCAGTGTTCATGACCTAATGTTTCCTAAAATTATTTTTTCAGTACATTAGCATCTTGTTTTTAAGGTTTATATACGTCAGCAGGGAAATGAAATGTAATATGTGGAACAAGGTTCAACACTGGCACAAAATAAAAAATGAAGAAGAAAAGCTAAACATATGGCAGACAGTTTTAAAAAAGTGTAGAACTAGAAATGCTGTATTGTCTGCTTCTACACCTGTGGCTGCTTTATGGATGCCGGTTACATTAGCCTCAGGCTATGGGCTGTTTCATTGTAGACAGCTCATCAAGATGAGTGACAAGAGTGGAGGCGGGAACTTGACCAGCTGAGGAGGAGGAGGAGGAAAGGACTAACAATACATTTTCTACCTCAAAGTAAAAACTTGCATATTGAAGCTATAATTTGGAAACCACTGTCACAGGAAAAAAGAAAACCTCTTCTTGCCCGCTGAAGCTACAAAATAAGTGACAGACCACAGCCAGCAGTTGTTTTGTTTTTGGTTCATACATCTCTGATTTAATTTTAGTTTTTTAAATGCATTGCTGGCACTTCCTCTACAGACCTCACCTGCATTTATATCAGTCAATAACTTTTTAATGAATGGCTCAGGTTAATGTACCATTACAGTCTCAATCTGTGCCGAAATCCTTTGAAATGGATCACTGACTGAACAGATGGAACAGCAAACTACAAAGCAGAGGGAATCTGTGGCGGCCTCTACAGTCAGTGATCTCACCTACATTTTGAAGCTCACACCACAGGAGACAACTCACTTAAAGAAAAGGCCAGTAGATTGTTTGGTGTCATTTATTTTTTCGGGATCAATATCGCTGCACCAAATTCTGTAAGACTTTCCATTGATCCATTTCTACTTCCTCTTCTCGCACTCCTTGCTCTTGCTGGGGGTCTGGAAAGCACACTGTACCTTTGTTTTCAGCTCAAGGACATGTTCTGCATTTCCCTGTTCTGCTGTCTGAAAGTGAAATCTACAGTACAAAGACATCATTGAAAAGGCAGTAAGGACCTTGCATCCCTGTCATATGTACATACCGTTTTCCGTTGGCAGGGTTATTTGTGAAGAGAATGAATGAAAAAAGAATGAAAGAGAATGTCGGAAGTCAGATGAGAGTTGTTTCAACAATCTTGTTATGTTCTTCTGTGAAACATTTCTGGTCACATGGTGCCTCAGTGAAGCCACGACTTATCCTCTCTCTTTGCCTTTTTGCAACATCTCTTGATCTGAATGAAACCTTATCGGCCTCACAGCCTCACCTTTGGACTTGCGTAGATCAACCAGGTCCCTCTGATCTTGACCTATAGAGGTGGATAACTGCAGAAGAGCAACAATAAATTGCCTCCCGTGTGCTGCACTAACTTGTTTATATCTGTTGGGCCTTTAGTGCTGTTTGGGGACGAGAGAGCATTGTGTGTGTGTGTGTGTGTGTGTGTGTGTGTGTGTGTGTGTATTTGTGTGTATTTGTGTGTTGCAGGGGTGGGGTATTGGGGTCACTGCAATTTAGCGAGACGGCAACTGCAGCAAGCAAAAAAAAACATAAAATGAAGGCGGCAAGTGCCGTCTCAGCATTTTTACATTGCTATGTTTTACATTTTTGCCAAAACAGGAGAGCAGAGGATGTCAACAACGCTGACAACTGTTTGGTTGACAGATTCACTAGTGGAAACTATAAATGAGAGGAGGTAGCTCTTCATCTTATCATGCAGCATAGCAGCCCTGTCACATTTACAATATAGTGGAGTCCAGAATGTAATGGAGTGCTGTGTTTGCAAAGAGGATGCTGTGGCACTCGCTTATTGCTTCTCATCATGGTGGTGCAGTGCTGAGCAATTAAAAAGCCATCAACTGACTCCCAACTGATTACCTACAGTGTCATCTAACCTTGTTATTGATATTAAATAAAGTACTTGTCTGTAAAATGAGGTGAAAGGAGCAAAACCATCTTCTCAATACGCCTAATGACAGAGACTGGACCAGGACCATATGCTGCTCTTTATTACAACAAAGCCATTAGTGTGGTACAAATTAGTCGAACAAAAGGAGAGGAAAGAAGCATGTTTACCCACAGAACATAATAAACAGAATCTTTTGCACGCATCACACGGCAGTACTGCAAGGAAATGCAGTGGTTCACTGATGCATAACGCAAATCAGACATGCATGAATGAGATATGACGGAGCCAGTTAGCAGTTCATACATTTTATGCATTTTAAAAGAGCAATTCTATTTATCCACCATTAATAGGCATTCATAACATTTTGAAATTGTATAAGTTAGTTTGTTTTTGTAAATATTATATATATTATTATAATATTGAAGTCATTATCCAAACCTATGGACCACCCTCATCCCCAGAGTTACTGTAGTCATAGTTAGTATTTTTCCTCTAAGTTGATTAAATAGCATAAATGTGAAACGTCAGAAAAATATGTCAGGGTGGAAATGTTTCTAATAATTGGATTTCATCGAGGATGACAAAAACAAACACTAAAACTATGTGATCATTCACACGAGAGGGAGTTGAGTTGCTGTGATTTCTTTTAATGCAATAATGGTTGATGTGAAACAGAAATGTTATATGAATAATGTTCAAATCTACTGCTGTCAAGAACTAAAAAGAGGAACAATGGGTGAGCAATACATTTATTCACATGAGCAATCCATTTTACATTCACATGACATTTGTATAATAGATTTTAAAACAAATCTGACCATGCTTTGGATTTCCAGCAAACATCAGACCTGGTTTGACTGTTTATAGAAAGGGACAGAGCCAGTGGCGGCTTACAGCATCCTCAAAATTAATTTATTATGAGTGGGACTTCAAAGATCACTGGCTGCACACCACGCTGTTGCTGTACATGCCACCACATCACAGGTTTCTCTGTCATTGGCAAACCCAATTTCTATGTAAAATTACACCTCCGTTACCAGCTGTGAGACAACTTTGTGCTTTTTTTGGAGGCTTTAATAATATTCAGAAGTCTATGTTTTGCACAGACTTGTGAATTTTATGAATACAAATTTTATGAATACTCACTGCGTACAGGAGGTGATTAATCAATGCAACGTTGAAATACAAAATCACATTTTAAATAGAAGGAAAAAGAACACTCAGTCCAAAGAGAGTTGGACAGTTACTTAACCATCCACTTAGATTGCTTAAGTTTATGTTCAACGGATGTGCACTACACTCATTTCACAACACATTATATGGGTTTTGAAGTTTTCAAAGTTTGTTATCATTGGTAACAATGAGAGGAAAGACCATAGACATGCCTAGATATAGGCTAAAGAAATTGCAGTTCTGTGGTTCTTTACCCAGTTTTATGGCGTTCTTTTCTGTTTTTTTTTTCTGATGAGACCGTATTATTCCTCTTTATGGCACCACCTTTCAAAGCCCCAGTGCTCTTATCAGAGGCAGAGTGCTGATGGAGCAGCCGGGCTCCTCGCTGCTGTTGGGCAGCAGAATTAGTTTGGTTCCACTGAATAATGAAGTAGAATTTGTACCCAGTGTTCTAATTAAAACCCATGGTCATTCATCTATCTAATTGATACAATGCCTCGCAGTCTAACTTTGTCCCAAATGTACTATTCCAGTCTGTGTTTTCTGCTCTACGAGCCTCTGCTGAGCAGAACGGCTCCATGCCAAATGCAGGCTACATGGGACGAGAAAACAGCGGCGTCTCATCACACTCTCTCTCTCATGCCCACTCACTAACATATGCACACTTACACACATGAAAATCAAATGCACAGAGAGACACAAACAAATGACAAAGCCACCACTATCTTAGTTGTTAGACACATAGAGATGTTAAGATTTAACATTGACTGTTATGTAACATCCTTCCCCAAATAGTGAATGTACAATAATTTCTTAGCCACCGTAGCTAGGCACAGCAGGCTTTCTAGCTTTGAATTTTAGGAAAATGCCAAAGCACTATGCACAGGCACTATAGAGAAACCCTAATATTTGGTATGTCAAGAGTTTGTTGGGTAAAGTTCTTTATAAGCTATTTCAAAACCAAAAATTCAAGTGCAAACGTGTAAGGAATGCATTAAACTGTGTGTTTATCTGCTCTAACATAAACTACAAATGTTAGCATACTACCTACATTAGTAACCTAGTGCTACTTCCAAAGCCAAAGAGCTAGCTTACATTACTTTGTGGTCTAACAGGTTAGCCAATACAGGACTGGAATGTCCACTGCGTGCGAGTCAAGTTGCTACTATACCAGATTTGATAAATGTTTGTTAATTATTGTTTTGAAAAGCAAGTCAGTCCGAGACACAGTTTTCAACCAATTTACTGAGCTAACTTTAATTAGCTAGCTGATACAATCTGCCAGCTGCCGTAGTCATTTCAGTTGACAAAATTGTCTAGAAATGAGAACCCTGCTTTTGTTTACTTTTGGATGAAATTGACACCCCATTGTTTCAAAGATTATTACAAACTATGCGTGGTAAATTGCCACTGTTGTCGTTGTAACCTCCATATGTGTCCTGTTGGAATGGCAAGCTTAAAAGGCATAGCAACAGTAGCAAGGCGGGCTGGGTTAGCAAAGGGTCCATTGGAGACCTGAGTCAATGATACTGACTCCTTGTTACCTCTAATAACGTGTGTGAATAATGCTTCACACACAATACTGTTCACAGAAAAGTCATTTGATACCATCATCACAAGATTAGAAACAAGATTTCTTAGGTGCATAACAAACCTGGATTATGGTTTGCATTAATTAATGGAAAAGCCGACTCAACAAATAAGCCTTTTGTATACAAAATGTTACATATGACAAAATACAGAAACTAATTTCACCTACTGTTGTTCAGTCCCGCTCTCACAGCCCCAGAAAAATGAGAATAGTGGCACATTTTCAGCACCAGGGTGACAAGCAGGATGCTTCCCTGTAGGAAGCAAAGCTAAAAATATACAAAAATATATCAGGGAGATATTATGTGGAAATATTCTGTGAATACAAACATGTAAGTTGTACAGTATGCTCTATGTATTAATAGACAAAGCATGTGTTCATGCATTTATTATGAACTCTGATCTTGGACATCTTGCAGAAAACTGCCCTCTCTGATGAAATGAAAATTATATATTACATGTTGATTATGTATTTTTTATAACATATAATTTAAAGATAAGGAGATTGTGGCATGTGTTGAAGGCAGTAGTGTGGTAGGAGGGAGCTGAAACCTTAACTGACGTCCGGTGTCTACATTGAAATCAACAATTCAAGCTTATTCCAGTGCCTTTCAAAGTAAGTTTGGCTCAGTTTTGGTCAATATTTTGACATATAGTAAATGGAGGGGTAATGTATCAGCAGCATGTTAATTGTATCCTCTCTTGCACAAGTAAGAACAGCAAAAGAGAGTGTTCAAATAATAAACCCCATGCAGTATGTATCTTCTGTCTAATGAGAGTGCACATCGAGGTTGAGCATGATCCTCGAACTAGGTCTAACATATTTCTCTTGGGAAACTGCAATATGTGATAATGTGGTAATGATTGATAATCATGTCACAGTAAGCTGTATTTTCTTAAGCACTAGCATGTATGAGAAAATTACAATATCATTCCTACAAAAAACACTTTGCTTTAGGTTGAGGGAAATGAACAAGTAAAGGCAAAAATGAGAGAAAGATTCAAGCATCACTGGCACTGACTGTCATTGTGTGACCAACATTGTAGATAATTGGGTTTATTTACAGTACATAAAACTCTGGTTATGTGCTTGTTCCACTACACTAAAATAAAGCATTATTTGGATTAAGGCCCCTCCTCATTTGAGGCAACAATAATTAATGAATGTTATGTATGCTACACTTTATGCAAAATAATAAAGCAAAACAGAAGTACATGCAGTGGCAGCTGTTAGCCATTAAGTACCTATTTATGGCAAACCTTAGAGCTCCAGGAGGACTTACTTGCATCTATTTTTTCAGCAGACTGGAATCTGTCTCACTGTTATAATGAAGGGTCTGCTGTATATGAGCTCTAATAGATAAATTAGCACCCAACTTGCTTAACCTGGTTGCATTATGTTTCTGTATATAGTATGTACAGCACTTGTTCCACATTTAAAATAATATAATGAGATGCAAGAGGTGTAATAATGCCATTACCTGCCTGAGACAGTGCTGCTTTTTATAGCTTGAAAATTGCACAGGAAACCATTGCAGCAGTTTGAAATGCCATAACAGGGACTTAACTATGGCCCCCGAGGAACTCAATGTGTCTGTTTCCTCAGCAATGAAGCAATAAGAGTTGCAGTTCCTCCTCTATTACATTAGTAGGAGTAAACTTTTAAAATTCTCACTTTAGCTAGTGTACCTGCATAGTCAAGGAAGCAGAAAAGCCTGACTTGTCTTGCCTTGCCAAAGCCTCGACTAACTGTTTCAAATTACACACAAGCCCATGAAATCATGCACTGACACTGGAATGTTAAGTATAATGTTTGAATCACATGTAGTACTTCATTAACCAATGCAGTTTTACTTGAAATTCTTCTAAACAATTAATTCATTCACAGCCTATATTACTATTCTAGTCCCATTTACTATACTACACTACTATACATCAGGTTGTAAATCTAAAAGAGTGCTGACTAACTGTGTTGTATTAAATATACTGTATTTTACATTAACAAAGAGGACAACCCCTTGTCATCACCAATAAATTGGTTCTGTGGGAATCATGATAAAAGGGTAATAATAATAATAAACACAATGAATACTACTAATAATACTGAAGATGAAAGTAGTACATGAATGCCTAGTGAAGGTTGGGTCATTGGTTGTTAATTTAGCATGTAGTTATAGTTATAAAGAGCTTGCTTGAATGTGTTAAAAGTTTTCTAAATTGCAACTGCTCTTTGCTTTGTTTGATTCACCATCAGCAGCTTGCCTTTTCCTGGTCAATAAGGCATATTTTGTGGGCATCAGCCAGACCAATTTATTTCTAATTATTTGCTCAGTCATGCTTGTATCAAATGGGGCATCTGCCAGTTGGACAGATTTAGCACAGTTGTTGAAAATCTAGGGATCCTCCTGCAAGTATTTACACGCAGGCACACATGAATACGAATATTCAGCATATTGAAAGTAACATCTGTCAGTCATTTCAGGCATTGCCAGCATGTTGCTTCCAGATATCTCCTGGTAAGCAGTCTATGTTTAATTCCACTGTACAAATACTCAAATGTGTTCAATTACCCATGATGCACATCTCATCTCTTTCATCTTTTAAATGTCACTGTATTACAAGCAATGCTCATGTGGATGTGTACTCATAAATCACTTGTAGCCAGAGGTGGCCTAAAAGCTAACATGCTGCTTTGGGGTTAGGTAGAAACTCATCCATAATTTCCCAGGAGGCAGGGTGAGGGGTGTGGGCAAGGGAGGGTGCTCCTGCTAAAATGCCCCACGCTACAGGGGGGACATGTTTACTGACAGCCCCACAGAGGCTGCGAACAATCACCTGCTACCACACGTTCCTTTAGGGGCCATGCTGTTACATTAATGCATGGAGCTTCATCTCATTATTCATAGCTGCTTGACTCCAGGGGAAACTGTTGGGATGGAGCCACTACAGTAGCAAATGGATACTGGGTCATCTTTAGCATTCCAGGTGGTATCAAGCCAAAGGGAACATGGCCCATAGAGAGAGCACTGTAGCTCTTTGTGTCATGCAAAATGGAAAGCATGTTTAAATTTAGTCTAAAATGTACTGATTACAATATAATGAATATGCTCAGGTTTAATTTTCTTACCTTGTCTGCTTGCCTTTCTTCTGAGAGAAACTGGCTAGAAGTTAAAATAGTAATTTACGACAGCAATTAAAACGTCAAAATGTATTATTAATAAAAACCCACGAATCAATAAGTAAATGCAACTCTGGACCTTAGAGGCATCCAAGGACACTCATATGAAAAGCATAGCAGATCAATATTTTGGCTTTCTCTAGTAGTCTTGAAATGTAAATAAATGTATTGATACATGTATAAGCATGTCAATACATACTAATAAAGTAGTAGTTAAATATTCTGCACTCCATCAGATTTTCTTTCTTAAGACACACATGGGATGTGGCTCATAAACAGTGCTGGGCAGAAACGCAGTACTAAGTAATATGTCACAGTAATGTGATTTTTTTGTATAACAAGTAGTGTTTGCACAATTTGAAAATCAGTAATTACATTGCAGTTAATAATTACACAAATCAGCATTTTGCAGGTCATCTTGTTCGCTTTCTTACTGGGACTTTGAAGGAGGGTTGATATAATTTTTTGTCACTATGTGCTCAGTGGACAAACGGATCTGGGACATGTTGGCTTGGCACAGGGGCTGGAGGGGTGGAAAAGAAGTTAGCATCTACCAAAAGAGAAGATTACCCGGATTACCCAGGTACTCCATAGTTTACTTGTTTAATAATTGTGTATTCTTAGCTGGCTTGCTAAGCGATCAAAGTTAAAGGGTTTGTGAGACTTCTGTAGTACTGCATGAAGTCACTGTGGCCAACGTTAAGCTAACTGTTGGTGGTCAGGAAATACCCCCAGGCAAAGGAAAACCTGGAAGCATAACTATAACAGATGAGCTCAACATGTAGGGAACAATGGAGGGAGCTCCTTCTGGCCTCGTGCCCCACAGGAGACGAAGAGGATTAAGTAAGTAAATACCTCCAAAATTTAGGCAGGCTGCTTGTTAAACCATAATGTCTCGTTTTCTGTTTCTACAGGTGTAGAATATGTGGAGACCTTGGAGTTGTTTAAAGGCACATTTGAATGAGGTATGCTGAGTAATAAGAACAATGAGTAGGGAACTACTTATATTTGCTGTTGAGTAGCAAAGTAATGTGTTCACTTTTTCAAGTAATATGTACTGATTCATTGAAACAACACACATTTACGCAGTACTGTGGTTGAATGATCGCAGCACCCCCTCATGTGTCCTAAAAGAGTTCTTTCATTGCAACATCAAAGTGGAAACTATGCAATATAAGCTTATAGACTATTAATAAAAAAGAAACACTTCCACAGATGGAGAGAATTAGGTTGAATATAATGTCCATACACTCTAACTTCAGCTTCATTGATATTATATGAGTGGAGTGAGGACTTCAAAGAGAGGCTGGATCCGATCGATAGTGCAGATTCCAGGGTATTATGTTGACTCTTGCAGCTAGCATCAACAACTTAAAGAAAGAAAGGAATGATCTTTCCTTCCCTGCCGCTCTTACCGTCAGAGTATTGGACTTTCCACTCCTCACCTCTTGCTTGAACCTCCCTTGTCATTCAAAAAGTCCTTTATCTTTTAGGCGGTCACAGGGTGTCAGTGGACCCTATTGAGTCACAACATACATATACATAGTAGACTAGTGTGCTAAAGCCATTGTTGTTTTTCTTAACCCAGCAAAAAAATTGTCTTGATCACTACGTGCAAACACTGGATTTTTCTGTTTGTGGTAGAATTAAAAATATGCATTATGTGTCAAAGAGAGATGCTGCTGCCTTTTTGTTGTTTTTTAGTTAAATTTGGAATGAAGGTTTTGATTTGTGTGTAGGTGCTGTGGTCTTTTTATTTTATTTTATTTTATTATTATTATTTTGTGACATTTGTTAAGGAGGAAGTGTGACATCCTGACAATAAAGCAAAAAGTTAAAAGAGAAGGGAAAACAAGAAATGAATCTGCATTAGAAGTTACTGTACTGACATTTAAAGTAAGAGTTTGTTTTTACTTGAAGAATAATTTGGCAATTTTATCTGATCTTCATTTCATCTTATTTATTTTTCAGGTGTGTTTTCTGGTTGACTGGCTGATTTAGTGTTTTATTTATTGTTCTTATAGCACGTAGCTCAGCTTGCCCTTTGCTCTCTTCACCAAATAGATGTGTGCAACATTTCAAAGCCAAAGTTTTCCTCCTGCCAAAATATGCTGCAGCCTCACCAAACATGCTCATAGCTGGTTGTTTTGTTTTGCTTGATTGTGTAAAAAATATTTGTGAAGGAATTTAACTTGATACCTGAGAAAAAACTATTTTGGTTGCTAGATTCCTGAAAAGATTGTGAAATCTGTGAACAACTCCACATCCTGATATTTATAAATCACAGGAGCATGTTGGCAGAAAATTCCAAGAATAGATTGAATCAATCCACAAGCTCTGCAAACTCAACACCCTCTACACACAATACATGACTTATGTTTGAGGCAGTGATCAGCAGGGTACAGTGTGATAAAACATGGTTATGTTATTCAGAAATGTTCTGAATATTCTCTGTTTACTTGCTTGCAGTTTCATCTTAAGTGATATTTCTGGTTTTTGGAATTCAACACGCATTATTACAACAAAGTAATTCCCTTGGTTTTTATTAAAAAAAAACCTTCTTTCATGTCTTTTTATCAGGTACTCCCTTACAATTTTCACTTTGTTTTGTGTTACTGGAGGTGTAAGCTTGAGCAAAAAAATGGCCCTGCTCTTACATGATGTTACAAACACTATGTTTTCCCTACTTCACAAAGACACACTCAAGGAAGGACACACAGCACTTACAAGCCAGTGAGGAAATCCCTGTGCAGCTTCAAGGGAAAAGTTTCTGACAGGTTTGTTGGGGGACCTGGATGCGAGCCCAAGGGTTCCTTAGACCTGCTTCATAGAAGATTGTTAGAGAATGCGGATGAACTCTTTGACGCAGAGTCTGGAGCCAAGAAAAGCCAGGCCCTCGGAGATAAGACCGGAGCCGTGTTACAGTGGTGAATATTTTAGCACATCATATCAAGATAATTCTTTTTATCTGTCTCACTCTTTTACCCATGGACAGAATCAGTTTAGCAGGTGTACCCTGTCAAAGTCTTCTTGATGGCATCAGAGTCAAAGTATGGGCTAATGGTTAAGCTTGGCACATCTCCCTGCTGAGGTATTCTGCACTTTTATCTGCCTTTTGTATAGTTGCTCTGTCTCTAATAGTCTGAGCACTCTGCCTTTTAGTCCACTGGATTTGTGAGTGCCTTTAAGGGCCCTTTTAGTCCCAATATGAATATTGCAGGCCAGGTGTGCTGTTTAAGGTACTTAAGCAATTAAAGACATGAGAGCAGAGCACATATTTACCTTAAAAATAGAATGTGTTTAGCATGTATAATTGGCCCCATGCAAGGCTGAGCTGCTTAACTATGCAATGGTTTTACTAATGAGTGTCACCACAAGAGAATCACAATGCGAGGTGTAACAAAAAAGCCTCCAGCAGTCTGTTCACCTACTTATTAATATCTGTGATCAGGGTATTGAACTAAATATGGTCCTACTTTGTTCTCTAAAAAAACACCATAAGAATTATATTGGCTCATGGGAATTGTGGATAGTTTTAAACAGGTTTATTCTGAAGTTGTTGCTTTGATGAACGTTAAAAAGATAGCTTATTAATTTATGACCTAATGTATTAAAACAGGTGTATTGTATAAGGAATGAAGGGCCGACTTGAGTGATATGCGAGCAAGAGAATGCAAAACTGCTTATTTAGCTAATTTTGTAATAAGCAATATGGAGTTATTGTTGAACTGATCCTGTTCAACCACTTTTGCTGTGCAGTTGAGGCACCAGTTTACCTTTAAATAGTCCCAATTGCTGGAAACCCATAATCCCGATAATGTGCGAGTGCTGACAGGAAATTTTGGATGAGAAGATGCATGTCAGATAGGAGCATTATTTAGATCGCCGCAAAGCTGCAATTGAAGTCCTTTCACTTTATTTTACTTACTTATTTTATGCTATACATTACTCCATAACATTTCAGAAGGAAATCGTTTTTACATTAAAAAACACATAATAAGATTATATAATATAATACATTATCACATATTAAACTAGTAGTTCCCAACCTTTTTTTTTTTGTCTTTACCTTTGTAGGCGTTCTCTGGGCCCTCAGCAAATTTGCCTGCATCCATGATGAGCCCACCCTATCTGCCCTTTCTCGCGATGCAGTGATATAAATTGTAAATGTAGAAAACAAAAATCTGCATCTTAAATCCTTGAAAGAACAAAATAGATTAAATCTCCTCAGCTCAAAATGTGTATTTGGTTGTTTTAAGAACCTTTGGTGGCTATGGGGCGATGAGAAGCAGCTTTATTTGCTTAAATGCCTTAAAGCACTTCTGATGATAAAATGAGTCAGGGCTGTACCTATTCTTGATTTAAGAAAATATGAAAGGGCAACATACCCGGGAGAGGTAGTGTGGAAACCTCCCATTGATTCAAATCGGTTTGTTTTACAGTACTCACACCATACAGCTGGACATATTGAGGCTTTCAACTTTACGGATTCCCAGCGTTAAGGGAGGTGCAGCATGCAAGGCCATCAGTCAGTATGTCATCATTTCAGTCTAAGCTCTAGATAGTGAGACAGCTTGGCAGATCAATACTACATCCCCTCTGTGCAGTGAATCAACAAATATACCCAAAGGATCACAGTGGGGCAATTGTTTCTGGGTTTGATACAGTGCAGGTGCTTTGTCTGTCAGTGAAGGTGGTCACATATAACCATAGTTCAGCCACATAACGTCTGATGACATGTGTGCAAAAGACAGTCAACATAACACTGCTTGAGTAAAGGCCAGTTGAAGCATGAATACTAATGGAGGGAAACTTTAATGCCCTTCACACATAAATGCAGCTGTACTGCTACGGCATGAGCACGTGGTGTGTTGTGCTTTAATCCACTTCCAGAGAGTAGTGTGGAAAGACTCATGAACAGGCAGGTAACAGTTTTGGATTACTGTGGGGGATAGAACAAGCTATTTAAAAGTACAAAACCCTTTTAAAGAGGACACCACATATCAGCATCAACCAGTGAGCTGAGCCCCTGTCTATTTTTATCATATTATCATGAATGTAAGAGGGTGAAGATTAATGCCTATTCAAGGTGGAAGATACATGTGCTTTAAAAATTAATATATATCGGATACAAAGAATAGAGGCTATTAAATATTCAGGTGTGATAATCTTCCAGGAAGCTGTTGAAATTACATCTTCCAATGTATCCGTTTCTTTCTTCACATGTTTTGTGAGTTACAAGTATCACACTTGTTAATCAGGTCACGTTTTTTCTTCTGCCTGCTCAGCCACGTACGAAAGAAATGTGATCCAATATCTGAAAATGCGATTTAATGAACCTTTTCTGTGCCCAGTCCAGAAGACTGGGACATAGATTACTGTGATGAATAAGAGACTAGAGCATGCTTTGAGAGAAAGTAACCAAAATGCAGATGATGGCTTGAAAGCTGTTAAAGTGAGTTTAATTTATTATGGCCTTTTACAGCATTAACAAGCTTTCGTGATCAAGGCAATGACCCGTTTTTCCAAACAACTACACAGCATGTGGTTTGAACACACTGTGGGAGTGAAAATGTATTGAGCTTGATTTATCAAGCAGTTTAGAGATTTCTACAGTGAGCGCTGCAATAATAACATATAATCTACAACCTGATCTCTGCATGATTTGAGTTTTTGTTCAGTCTTACATTTCCCATCTTTTCAGCATTAATTTCACATGCGCCATGATGTTCGTGCAGATATTTAAATATTCTTATAGCAGAAAGACACTTATTCAACACAGACTATTTGGATAAGGGGCATCAGGGGATGCACAGTATATCACTATATGTGCTTGCTGAAGTTGTGGCCTGATCTTTGTTAAATCATCTTCACACCTCTTGTCTCCTCTCCCCTTCTTTTGTTTTTTAATAGAGGTTGGAGGTGAAGGTTTCCGTTTTGCGAGAAATATCTGAGTGACTGTTATCTGAAGTTTCTGTACTCTCCTCAAAACTCTGTGGTTTCTGTTACGAGTAGATTTTCATCTTTTTGCCTTGGAGGTTATAATTTTAGCAGTCTTTAGTGTCTCTCAAATTCCTTCAGATGTGCACCTTCAGGTCTTTATGGAGTTCCTCGATAGTCAGAGTTATTTCATGTGTGATAGTAGTCAATAGTCTCCCAATTCATTTTTTCTTCCATTTACTTCTCCACTGAATTTTTCTCCATCAGTGTTAGTTTTGTGTAGTCGGAGGTTCTAACAAGCACCTCAGCACTTCTTACTTATGTAGAAAGTCCATATGTTCTAATCAAGAAGAAAATAAATTTAATGGAGGCTTGATGAACTAGTGGGTGATTTACCTAAAGAGATGCATTTCTTTGATAATGACCTTTTACTAGTTCACACCATGTCACGTAAATACTAATTTCTTTTCTACAGCACATAACTGAATACAAATATATACACTTCCCTTCCTCAATAAAACCTAAAATTATTCAGAAAAAAAACTCAACACAAATGACCAACCATAAATAGAAGAGCAAATGGAAACATGTATTAACACATAAACAAATCAAATAGGTTCACACTTCTTTTACATTAAACAGCTGAAAAGAGCATCACCACACCATACAACACATAGATGTGTAAGCCAAGTGAACACCAGAGGTGGTGCAGCCTTATTTAGTTCGAGCAATGATGCTGTCTGTGGCCAGTTCAGTTAATATTCACCTGCCCATTCTTAGAGTCGATTCTATTTTGTATTCACCTAATCAAAGAAATGAAATATAACATTTCTGAAGTCAGAAATGATGTGTATAGTGTATAGTCTCTGCTCTTGGGTCTAGTTTAGTAACATCACAACTTTACCCTCCTGTGTTCACTCCCATTAAATCACAGCACAAAAGAGGGACTTCACATAAAAATCTTTCTTTTGATTTAAATGTGTACTAAAAATGTTGGTGCCTTAATTTGATTACCAGCCAATGCAGCCAACATTTTCTGAAGAATAGAATAGAACATATATATATCAAAATGTGATTAAAGTACTTGATAAACAATCCACTGTAATTCTAAATAGAAATTGATTTCAGGGAATGTACATTAACTTCAGCCACACAGAAGTGTCCTTTAAAATCATTCACTGAAGTCTGCATATGAGGATGTGTTTGTCTGAGATAGATCATTCTTCTTTCATGTCATCCTTGGCTTAATGGTTTTGATATTGATGGTATGATGCAAAATAAATTGGGGTGGTGTCAGAGATCTTTTCCCACCTGCTAGTTGTTTTCTTGTTTGTATCATTATCGTCTGCTTATACCTGAGAAAGAGCTCTTAAAAATCCACAATAGTTGCCACCATGTGTGAAGCTCTGCTCTTCTGTACTGTAATACAGGGTGAAAGGCAGAATTTCCTCTTTAGATGCAGTTTTAAAGCCCCCATGGAGTAACATTTTATGAGAAGTGTAGCACGTCAGAGTTTATCAAGGAATTTTACTCAAACGTCCTTACTTGTGAGGTGCTTAAGATTTTTTATATCTCTATACTGGAGGCCTATGGTAGAGATGACTCATCACAAAACGGGTGCCAAAAATTTCTGAGCCTGGCTTTGCTTGCCTGACAATTTTTTTATATGTTTATAGCGCAGTGCACATCCAGGCACCTGTCCAGGTCTGAAATAAGGCTGATCCAAAGTAGACTCTGTGTGTCCCATCAGTTTCAGAGCTGTTTTTGATGGCACTGCATAAAGGGTATTTCCACTCATGTAACCATAACACACTAAATTTGCCTTTTTCACCTGAAGTCTCCTTAGAATCGCTGGCATATTAGCAAAATGCCCACATTAGCTGGAAGCAAAGGGCAGGCTATTATAGCTGACGATAGCCTAGTAACCTCTTCAAGTAAACAAAGTCAAAAGCCTCACGGTGTAAGGGTGCAAGACATTTCTATGACACGAGCCAATGCCATGAATGTATGTTTATGTATTACTCGTACTGATTGGTTTAAGCTAATTTGCATTATTCAAGGCAGCAAAGCCTGCAGGGGTTTTTTTTATGGGTGGTAAAACAGAAACCAATTGAAGGTAATATGAGAGGAAGCTAAAGAGTCAAAAGATTATAAAGGCAGTCATACTAGCTCCATTGGATTGTTGGTGGTTGGATGGATTTCCATGAAAATTGGTACAGGCATTCATTGTCCCCAGTCGGGTAAATCTTGATGACTTTGATGATCCCTTGACTTTTTATCACCAGTATGGCAAAACTTTCCATTTGTACAATAATGTTCAATACAGTATTGTTAAGCAAATTATTATTTTTTTTAAGTTAGCATGCTAAAATGCAAACATACTAAATGTTACATCCTGAAAGCTAGCACACTGACACATAGTATGTTAATGTAACATACTGACATATAGCAACATACATTTAAATGTCAACTAAGCTACATTTGTAGGCCACAATCTTTGCCAAAGGACTCTGCATCTGACCTGTTCAACGGCACCTTGTGTAGTATTGTTGTATACAACTTATGCTGTAAGCAAATATCTTCTACCTTTGCTGGGAGGAGAAAAAATACATGAGAGAGAATATATTTGAAGAAATACAACATTAAGAAGCAAAGATTTTAATTTGGAATTAAATGAACAATTTGGTTAACCTGACAAAGTGCAACTTAGGCTGATGAAAACTGAGACAAGTAAGCCAATGTAGAGCTGAGCCTGATTAGCTGAGCCTAATATTTCCTTGTATAACCACTACAGTTTCGACACGAGTGAGCTTTAATGCCATCCTCAGGAAGAACTGTGCTAGTTTAGTGAGGATCTCAGAGAATCAAAGTTGTCTGTCCAGCATCCATCCTTGTTATTGTCTTGTAAGCATTAGTCTCATGGGCCTGCTAGATAGGCTATCAACTTTAACTCTTAATTACAAATGATTTGTTCATGAACATGTTCACTCATTTATTTAACTATTTTCTAAATTATTTATGAAAGGTAAATGGCTATACTTAACGACACTCATGCATTATTAATGATCTGTACTATAAGTTGTTTTATATCAGATAAACAGCTGCACAGTTATTAAGCTTAAGCTGCTTACCATGTGCAAAAGATGAACATTAAGATAACCCGTAAGTTAAGTTGGACTAAAGTCCTAATATTACAGTCTACTGCTTTTCAGTTCCAAAACATACCTTCAGACCTTTTCACTTTTTTTGTCTCATTTTACTTGCACAGATTTCCTTTTATAAAAATAACCAACTACTCTACTTTCTGTAATGAAAATATTTTTTATTTTACTGCAGGAGACAGATGGTTTCAAATCACTGCCCCTCTTGAATAGCCTTGTGAGATCAAGATTCAAATTTCACTCCTCATAAAGGAGCCCTCACATGCTTCCAATAGTAATGGGTTTGTTAAACTTCCTTGAATCAAATTCATAGTTATATTAAACAATTTTAGATATGATTTTGTTCCTCTGCAAAGCATGGTATGTGTAAAAGTATAATAACATGATAAGGGATTTGTCCTGTGGCTCACTGGTTGGCTACCTGTTTATTCATGCATTAAACCATTTCCTATGAATTTTCCATTGGGTTTATGCTCTCCTATTAACTGTTGACCTGGGGAGCAACACATCAGACATTCCATACTCATGTGATCCCAAGGTAGACGATTCCAGCAAGGTCAGTCTTTTTCAAGCTATTGATCACTCTGTAGATCAGTGCCAGCGACCAATAAAATGTAGAGTCAAGGACTGCTAAATCCAATCACTGGAAGCCAAAGGGACTATATCATTCCCTGCGTCGAGGGACTTTATGATTTGGAACCAATTGACTTGGTTGTGATGCTGTAAAACAAAGTGGATTGTTCGGATATATTCAACATCAGGCCGTGATGATTAAGATGTGAGACTCAGCAACACAGCAGCTCTAGTTTATGATTACTGGATTAGGGACAGACTCCATATTTCATAAATGAGAGCATCAGTACCAAGAAGAATTTCATATGAGTTGTTCATTATTTCCTATTGAACAATTGTAGAGTTGAGAAAAGCAATTGTAGGCTACAGCTTGAAATGTAAAACAAGCAAATAAAATTGGAACCTTTAAAATGGAATTTATTGCACATGGATAGAAGAAAAGGAAGCTAAGATAGGGTAAGTTGTGAAATACCCTTTTAATGCGTATATTTTTTTAAAAGCTGTCGAGAACACCTGGATGATTTCCTGATAGATTTTAAGGGCAGAGGTTAGTACAAAGAGGAGAAACAGAGATACAACAAGGATAAACTTGTGTCAAAAAATGAAATTGTTGAGTTCAGGAACTTGTTCCCCAGCCAACAGGGAGTTTTGGTTGCCTGGTTACCAGTTGCAGCATGGAAATTTGGGAGACAGCAAAAGTCTTTATAAATTGTCTCACAGTTTTTGTTGACTTGACAGCTGATCTCTTATGGTTTGACAGCCTCCCTATAGTGCTGGACATCACTTGATTTTTCTGTTTAATTCTGACACTATTTTGACTGCATCAAGTGTTTATACCTATGCTTTTATAGTGGGAATATTGTGTTATGTAATATTTTATCTTGTCCATTAGTTTATATACATATCGTTCCAATGGTTTTATTTCAAATGAAGAATGTAATCAGCAGTTGTACATTGTTAGCCACACTTTATAGTTAAGATTGAAATGTCTCAACAAATTCAGGAAAGATTTGGAACATGTCCCCCTCCAGATAAATTGTAATAATTCAGCCAGAAGCACTATAGTCAAAGAAAACTTAATTTCCATCTGCAGTAGTTGTATTTGGCAGCATGGCTCTGTTCTGGGAACTCCCTAGCCTAAGACAGGGAGAGCACACCTCCCTGTCCTTCCATGGAAAGCCTGAAGTAGGGAGAGCAGCAGCACAGACCCCCCTGGGGTACAGAACAGAGCAGGCATCAGTGACAACAAAACATGACATTGAGTAAGTCAGACATAGTGTGAAAAGGAGGAGCTGGGGTGGATGCATGTTGCAAAGCAACTTGCAGACTCAAATAAGGCGCCCTAAATGAAATCTGCCAATGGGTGCATAGAAGGGAATCAGCTGAGCCTTCAGCTGCTATCAGCTGCTGTAGCTAGGATTGTGAGCTGAGCTTGACTTTGTGACCTGCCTGAATGCTATGCTCAAATCTATGAAGACCAGAAAAGGATACTTTCTCTATAAGAACATGGTCCTTATTCCCTACTCACTCTGTTTATTTCAAACAAGGCACTGTTGCTGCTGCAGTCATATAAAATACAGTCAGGTCCATAAGTATTGGGACATCGACACAATTCTCATCTTTTTGGCTCTATACACCACCAATGGCACATATAGAAACCGTTGTAATTCCTACACTGTTCACCTGATTCGGATGTAAATACCATTAAATTAAAGCCGATAGCCTCATTTCATTTCAAATCCATTGTGGTGGTGTATAGAGCCAAAAAGATGAGAATTGTGTCGATGTCCCAATACTTATGGATCTGACTGTATATCACTTCCAGCACTCCTGAGCATTTTCCTTGCAGTTACTACACAAACCAGATGTTAAGGATTTCATGAACAGGCTAAAGGCTGAATCCATCCATTTTATTTTTGGTATGAGATAAGTAAATAAAAACTCTCCAGGGATGAGCTGGTGCTAAAGGTCACTTACCAAAAAGCCATAGCCTCTGAGATGAGGATGTGCTGCTATAGATGGACTGCTCCTCCCAGAGTGTAGCTTCTTTACACACAGGTATTGTGGATAATACACATGGATAAGAACAATTGCAAACTTCTTTGCCCTTTGCCTTCTTGCTCCATTTTGACATTGTCTGAGTCCTCAAGGGAAGGCAACTGGCAGAGAGTATAAGCCTCTCAGTAATGTGAATGAAATATTGTCTTAGAGTGGGAGGAAGAAGAGACCACCCAGACTGTGAGAAAGTAAGGCAGAGATACAGGAAATAAAGCTACCCCTCTTAGACAAGGATGTGTATGAGAGGTTCCTTTTGAAAGTTAGCGGTGCTGAAGACGATGGCACCCAGGAAACAGAACAGCAGCTTATACAGACCTCAGTGTAAAGACTGATGTATAAAGTGTCACTATGTTGTTAAAACAAAACTAGAATAAAGGATTAAAACAGAAAAATTACATTGTATGCAACCTTGATGATTAAACAGCAATTTCACACATTTCTCCTTCATCTTTGGTTTCTTTCTGCTACCATCACATCCATGATTAAGATGTCCAATATTTCAAAAGGAAAGAAAACTAGGGAAGTTATATATGAGTATTTAGGAAAGTGGAACGGTAAATGTCCTTGATAAATGTCCCACCAGGGATTTGCTAATTTAATTTGCAACTAAAACTTTTGAAGACAGTTTTAAACTCACTGAAACTAATGACATTTGTTGGGACTTTTTACACAATTACTTTTCTTGATTACCTGCAATTGTTTCAACACTGTAATGACTGTAATTCATTGTAAATTAAAATCATCATAACACCTGTAAATTGCATCACAATTCTGTTGAACATCCACTACAAAATTTGCCTTTTTTGCCACAATATTCACAAATAAAATTCTGATAGGTGTAGGATACAGTAACATGAACACCTGTATAATATCATACAATACAATACAATAGAGCCCTGCAATAAATACAGCCTTTGAACAACTTATAATGTTCAGTTTGTGTTGACAATGGCCATGAAGGTGTGACAAATTAGGCCTTAGGATTCAGAAAGGTGGTATTTAGTGCAGGGTTGTTGTGTGGGGCTGCAATATGTTGTACAGGTGTTCATGTCAGTGTCAACCCCCTGCACACGAACATAGAGACATCCTCATTATTATACATACAGTTTGTTACCAGGACGACGAGCTGTAGGATGCATATCATTACTACAGACAGGAAAAGGATTCTATAAAGTAAACTTTTACAGGACATAGGATTTTATATTATTAGTGTCAAACAGAAAAGCTCAGGATGATTTTTCATTAACATAATGACAACACTGTTTTGTTTCCCTGCACAGAAACACTGGCTGATCAATGGATGTGACTGCCTCATTGTCTCTTGGTGTTGTTTATACTGAGGTGGCATTCATGAGTCAAATTAATATTGCCACTTAGTGTTCATCACTTATAATGAGCAATATAATCAACCAATTACGTTCATAATGGTCTGTGCAGATTTCCAATTTACTCAGATGTAAATTCTTCTCCAGGTTTTATAACTTTAAAGTGGGAAGCTATCAGTTGATCTGATAACATGAAAATAAATCCCAAAATTGAAATTCAGCTTTTAAAATAGTGTATGTTAATCTCAAATAAGGGAGAATAAAGCTGTAAATCCATTGGAAGATACACCCCACTGAGAACTTTCCCTCTGAGGAGTTTAGTATAATATGTATAACCAAAGAATTTTCTGTGTAAAGATGCTGCTTTATCTTGCAGTCATCACATTAGGTGTGTCTTATCAGAAAAGAGATTCAAGCATGCATCCTGCTCAAATGAAGAAAACGAGTCGTTCCACAACTGATGTTTATCATTGGGAAATGCAATGTTTTTGCCATAGGCAGCACTTCCCAGATAACATGATTACTTGACTTTCCATGTCCTTATTTTGCTGTTCAAATGATATTCATGTATGATAAACTGTAACAAAGGGCAGCCTAAAAAATCAACGTGCAATTTAAATTTAGCATCACTCAAAATTACATTATGGTATATTTTAACTAAAAGATGAATTTATAATGAATTAATAATGAAGTTTAGGTGCAAAAAGGTAAATGCGTTGTCTATGTTTCCATGTATTAAATTAGATTTTGGTCCACAAACTTAAACAATAACGTGTGTTTAATGAAGGATGTAATGCATCTTAAAGTGAAATAACCATATTTTACACTGGTTTTCTAATTGGTTAAATACCTCCAGTAATTAAATTAAGTAATTTAATGTAACTAAGTAAATATCAATTGTTTTTTTTTTTGTTTTTTTCCCGTGTAACATAATTTTACTGCACAGAAGTCATAGGGAAAACATCAGTGTGGATGATTGGGGTATACAAAACGGTGTGGAATTGTGCTAGAATGCACAGTTTCAATCACATTTGTTGGAGTCCAATACTGGAGCCATTCTTGCATGAATACACAGCTGAGGAGATTTTTCAAAAGAGTGGAGAATAAGTCAAGTAGCCTCCCTGGGAGAGGAGACGCTGGGATTGACGGAACAGTGAGAGGTGGTGTCAGGCCCACAGAGATTTTAAAAAGGATATACTGCAACAATTAAGACCGTGGAGGTTGTTTATCAAATTCCTGGGTGACTCTGAAGAACATACATCACAGAATGTGTTTTGTGTGCGAGGGCGATGCTTGATTCTCCTCTCAGACCTGTCTGTATTAGGGAACTATTTTTTGTTGGACAATTTCATGATTCAGAAATATTATAAAGATGCTCTGTTCTGTTGTAGATGCTGAAAAGTTTGTTTGCCCTGTTTGCAAGATGCCATCTGACTGATACATCTTGACCATGGAAACAGTAGCTTGAGCTAATATACATACATCAATATCACTTATGTGTCAAAGTATCTGAATTATCCCTTTAAGTGGTAAAAATGTTTTGCTGGACAGGCACAGGGAAAAGGAAGAAAATGTCAATATTGTATTAAATGTGCCCTAGCAGTTTAAAAATATCTGGTGTTCACTGTTAGCAAGGTTATACAGTGTGCTTGACCCTTTTAGGAAAAAAGGCATGCAATGGAAAGATCAAATTAAAGGGCCTTGTTTAGCCCTTTTTATCCTCAATAACCCAATTTAAGTAATGCTGTGGAAAAAAAGGCATCGAGAAAACACATCTAAGCATACCCACAACCCAAGATTAGCCTTTGAAAGAATCATTTTACTGTTTAGGTCTATTTGTAAAAAAACAGTGTTATGACCAGCAGGAAATGAATAGACTCAACAGATACACTCAAATGTCCCTTTAGTTGACAGAGACAATGTATTTGTTGGCTGTAAATGGTTCTCTGGACCATTAGGAGAGGTTTCATTTATAGTGCCTGGGGGTTTGCACAAGACCTAGATACACTTAATGATATACCCACACTGCACTCGTGCTGTGAGTTTTAAAGCCCTGTCCAACGAGAAAATTGGGGTTTTAGTTATTACTCATGTCCTCCTTCACTCACATCTTCCTGGCCAGAGCTGCAGACAGAGAATGCTTCCGAACACTGCAGCTATGAAATGGAGCATGACTTTTGACAGGGCAAGAGGGGCTCAGAGGAGACCTCAAGGTGGTGGGGCGTGGGTGGAAGTGAGGCAGGATTTAATCCATTGAAATTGAGTTAATGTACTATGACATTTCAGTGCACATGAGTTGTGCACTGAAATGTCAAATTTGCACAGGATCTATTTAGATATGTTGTTTTAGAAGGCAGTGGCAAAGAATTTAGACAGGAAGAAGAAAAAGGAGAGGGAACCCCCCTCTTTGTGTCACGTACAGAGATTGTCACTGCTGTGAGTCTGATTCTGGCTTAGGAAAAAGAAAAAGATATGGTAGCAGTTTTTTGTGCCCTCACAGCGGTAGAAATGGAAAAGGTGTGCTTGAATAGCGAGATTGATGCCTTGCTAGCAACTACACTCCCACATACTGACCGGATTTTTTTAGATGCAGTTTAAGTCTGAATGTACATTTATGTTGGATTCCACAATGCCATATATTTATACATAGGTCTTTATTTGATACATAAGGCCACAAAACAGCATGCTCCTTTATCACATGCATTTTGAATGTCCATGACCCATCGCTAAGCTCTGGCTCCTTGTTGCTAAGCCTGTCAAGCTTTCCATTCTCGCATGACAAATATGAAGTCATGTCATGTGGAATCATTACCACTTGAAACTCTAAGTCATTTTTTAAACAATGGGTCCTTGATTTCAGACAGATAGATTTACGTACGTTACGTAGGTAACTTAACCTGTAACCCTACAACTATGTGTTCCTATTGACTTTGGAAATATACTTTGTTACTAGCCTACTGTAGGAAGTAAGATAATTAGTTAACTACGCTATAGTTGCAGCTTATGTTAGAGGAAATAAACACTTTTAAATCAATTTCTAACTTTTGCTCTTATATTTTTCATTTTGGAATGGTTAAAAAAGATACAACCCTCCAAATTCTTTATATCCTCCTGGGACCCGAGGAAAACAAGTGTCTACCATTTTTATCTTATGAACAAAATGTTCACTGTGGAGGACACAAGTCAATGGGCTGGGTCTCAAGAGGATATAACACAGTAGCAGTCTTATTGCAACCCCATGCACACCTTGCAAACATGTGGAGGAATCCAAATAAATCCAATACTGATGGTGAAAATTATATTGTAACCAATATATTTTACAGTGTTGGAACGTAATGTGTCATAATGTTGGTACACACATGTTGCTGCTTGCTGTGTACACATGTTTAGCTGTTGTAGATGATGAAGGCCAAGACAAAGGTGCCCTTACATTTGTTGTGTTTCTGTACTGTTCTGGTTCATTGTTTTCAGCTGTTATGTTAACAAAAGGTCAGGTGTGAAACACTGAATTGTCCTTTTGATAAATGATCATACAGCCACTGGTCAAACATTTTATCATTACATTTTTCTACAAGAAACTAAATGTTATTTTGTATTATTTTCAAGTGAAATGGGGTAGATAACTAAAGTATATTCTAACTTAAAACTGTGTGTAGATCTGGTTAATATTGTTGTAACAGAGATATAAGATCTGAGTCCATCTTAGCCTCCCTGCTTGTTTCTTTGATTAGAAAAGTTTTGGTTGAGGTTTATATTGAGTAGCAGAAAACTTTTAGAATACTTATTCAGTCTATGTTTCTGTTATTACTATGTAATTTTCCCTGATTGATGGCTTAGAAGTGTATCATTGACTGGTGATTGGAGGGTTGACAATTGCAGGCTGAGCTGACCACAGTGGGTCAGACGGCTGAGGGAAACACAATCAAATATTCTCAAAAAGCCAAGTGGAAGTCTGATTAAAGAAAATTGGCAGACAGATTTAGAATACATTGTAGAATAGGCGTTTTGTCTGTTTACATGTGTATGTATATCCATGTATTGTGTTTTGACAGATTCCCTACAATGCTGATAAGCGTAACCTAGTGCTTCTGCATACTAGATTTTTCCATAATCTGTGCTTTGTGAGGATGTGAGTGCTTGATTGTTGACAGAGGACACAAGGAAAATGACTCATCTTTCCATGAATTCATTAAGTGCCACTATAATCAGGGATCTCCTAGATAAAGTGTAAAATTCATTTATCAGGGAGTTGCCTCAATGTGAATTACTGTAGATAACACTAATATTGTAAATAAGATGAGCTCAATATCATTCAGTGTACATTTAGTAGGCTACATAAAGTAACAGCTGTCTCTTTTTGAAGCAGTGTCCTTGAAAAAAAAGAAACACAAAACAGGAAACTTCCTAGCTATGGAGACAGTTATTTGGGTTTCTATAATTCTCTGATATGCATACTCCCATTACCTGCTAGCTGCCACAGGAAAACTTTAACCCATCAGGAATGATTATTAGAATGTATGATATAGAGTGACTGGTCGTAATGTATGTGTTTAATTACGTGTGACTATTTTGGAGTGGATAGAGTAAAAATCATACTAATTTATATTTGTATTTGAAGCATTTGTACATCTGGTGCAAACAGCAGATTTGATGTTGAGTATGTCAAACAGATGTCATGTCCAATAATCCCACAGTTTTTTGTTAATCATTCACTTAGTTGGCAAAATGTGATAGTATTTGTTTTATATTTGAATTTCTCTTCAGCTAGCATACGCCTAATCACTGTCAGCTATCTGCCACACATTTTCAGTAGTAAATGTTTCATTATCAGTTGCCCATAATGAAAGCATGCAAAAATACCTGAATCTAAACTACTGCCCATGTGTAATTGCAGGACACAGCTTGAGCTAGACACTCAATGAACCAGACAGCCAAAACAGTCCCAGTTCAGCTTGGGTTGCACATCAGAGATCCTGGTCCTAATCCTGAGTCGGTTTAGAGCCAAGGTGCATCACAAAAATGTCTTTGTTTGTGCTTTGAACGATCAGGAACAAAACACCACAGCATTGATCTCTTCTCCTATTACCTATTTTTCTCAACTGAAAAAACCTATTGTTGTTGTGATTACTCTCTGAACCTGTACGGTACATAGGCGCCCTTTCTCTGAGGCCATTGAAAGTCACTATGGGAAAAGCAGGAAATCACTGAGTGAAGCCAAAGTAGACCAAACTGTTTCAGAGGAAAAAAAGGTTCACAAAAGAAACTACTTGTCATAATAACTCCCAAGAACACAATGGACACCACCAAATTGACGCTTGAACTGAACAGTGTTATATAAGGGTGGATTTCTAAAAGAGAAATGCAATTAAGTCATTGACCTTGATGGAAGATGGAATTGCTTGTGTTAACTATCAACTCTCAATACTGAAACACAAGGCTACAGTAGAAGATCAAACCAGCTGGTTATTACAAGTGTATCTTGCTTAAAGCAATAAACCTTAATAAAACAGATGTGTTTTTTATTCACCAAACTTTGGTGAGAATTGGGAAAGATTAAAAACATGACTTGTTAGTATGATTAGCCTTGAAGTCATGACCAAAGGATGAAGATTACATTACGTTATACTACATTTAGGCATTTAGCAGACGCTTTTATCCAAAGCGACTTCCAAATAAGAAAAACAACAAGATGTTTCGTCAAACTTGCAAGGGCTGGTGATTAATAACACAAGTGCTATAATTAAGTACATCGCTGGCAATGGCAGAATCGAAAAGAGCAGTAAATCGAGAAACAGATTTTCTCTGTACTATATCAAATACAATACTTTCAAAGTAAAATACTATTACAATATAATAACGTACAATATGCTATACTTTGTAGAAAGTAACATAATTTAAGTGCTGTTGTATTCCCGGAACAAATTGGTCTTTAGTCTTTTCTTGAAAGTGGCCAGAGAGGTGAATTCTCTGATAGATGTGGGGCGATGGTTTCACCACTGGGGAGCCAGACAGGAGAAAAGTCTTGAATGTGAGCGGGTGTCTTTGAGAGATCAAACCGCCAGGCGGTTCTGTGAGGCGGACCGTAGTTGGC
>JAVQJL010008361.1:0-10000 GCA_036024295.1 Nannoperca obscura
ATTCATCAAACCAAATTTTTTGAAACGTAACATTTAAAACACAAACCACACCAAAATCAGCCTCCCCCCCCCCCCCCCCCTGCTCTCCAGGCTATGCAGCATGTTTGGATGGAGGGAAACTCTCCTACCAAGTGCGACCGCTGTCACAGAAGCATCAAGTGTTACCAGGGCCTGACGGGCCTGCACTGCGTCTGGTGTCAGATCACTGTGAGTTGCTGCCTCATGTAGACACAGAAAACTCTTAAACCAGCAGGTAACACTTTAATCTGCAGATAGAAGAGCATTGTAAGTCTCAAAAGATTCATTTTCATTGTTCACCAAGACCTTTTAGACTTTAGACTTTAGGTTCCGGTTAACACGATGAATTACGACCGTTATGAAGTGGGTCCAATACACAGGTTTTACTTCTGTCCAGCACTTTTGTCTTCGTCAGCGTTATCATGTTCCTTTAGAGGTGTTGAGCCGACTGTATACTTGAGTTATATTGACCCATTTATATGAGTGAGGTTAAATAAGCGAAACGTCTCTTAAATCAGTTTCAACAACAACATTTGAACCTCCATAAAGGCAGGATGTGTTGCAGGATTTAACCTCAAACATTAAAAGTTAACCAAACCTTCAGTCTTTTGTCCCTAAACACGAAGTGAATCCCCACAATGTGATGGATACAAGTAGACACATTACACACCTTTGTGCATTTTCCTTGCCGTTACTTTTTAAGTCCACTAGATGTCACCACTGACTGCATAAATCCTGCTGACAAAAAGTTCACGAGCAGTTGTTCTCATTTCAGCATGAGAAACACGACCGGTACCGTGCGGCCTGTCACACAGTCAGCGTGTCCCGTCAGGATTCATAACCTCACACTGCTAACGTTTCATCTACTCGCTCTCACAGATGGATTCCGCCCACAGTTCTTATGTTTCTGCTTCTTCTCTCCTCCGTAGCTCCATAATAAGTGTGCATCTAATGTGAAGCCAGAGTGTGACGGAGGAGCCCTGAGGGACCACACTCTGTTGCCCTCGTACATCTGCCCCGTTGTCTTGGTGAGAACGTCCACATACAACACTGAGGCGATGTTCACTTCGACACCTGAGGGAGGACTAGTTTGGATTCAGTATTATAATCAAACATAAATCCCACTGTAGGCTTAGGAGGTTGCTTCTGTGGCTCCTTGTCCGTTACAATAGTGTATCAGTGTCAGTTTATTAGGATCGCAGAGCTAAAACGAATGCAGTCTAAGTTTGTGGCTCTGCTGAGCTCTTCTACTGTTACAGACAGAAAAAGGTTCAAACTAGACTCATTTAAGGCTCAGTGTCAGTATCTCAATAAAAATAAATACATAGGAAGCTGAGATGTTGATCGAGGAGTGCTTCTGCTATTTAGCCTACCCTCATCAATATAAGTGGAGTGGACAAAATAATAGAACCACCTCTCAGACTGACGTAATACAATTCAACAGCTCCACAAACTGCAGCGTCCAAGAGGCTCATAAATCACCACATCTCTAAAAAGTGTAAAGAGTGTATTTTTATGTATATTTCTGCATTATTTAATCAGCTCAGATAAATCCTGCGACGCTGTCCACTGTAGGTCAGTACGATCCCGACTGTACCCAAACCTTTGTCGTATTATTCTCACACCACAGATCTAAAAGAAATATAATTTTTAGCCATAGTTTGAAAATTGTTTAAATATTTGATGCCTCTTTTCTGCTGTGAAAACAGCTTCAGAATAGTAAAACTCCAATTCTGCAATAGTTAATTTCATGTACTTATAAAAAGTGTACTTTACTGTAAGTGTATTACAAATTGCACGTGTACTTTTAAAAAGTATAGAAAATGCATACACTTGAAATTAAAGTCTACTTAAAGTGCACTTTAATTTCACTTAGTTAAAAGTGTATGTAAGTATACTTTGGAAAACTGTACTTTAATAAAAGTTTATTTAAGGCTGTATTTTGTTTTTACAAGTATAATTTAATATTTTTGCACCAGGGATTGGCCCTTATTACGTTTCTTACAAAACATATCTGCTATTGTGAATTAGCTGCACGTGGAAAATGTTTCTGCAGTAGTTCTTAAGGGAGGAGAACCAGGGGCAGACATGTCATATGTATATATATGGTCCTGGTGGGGTCACTTACTCCACCTGCTAACCTCCCGGTAGCTGGATAACTTCTTGCTGCCACCACAGCCTGGAGAAGCAGAGGTGAACGGATGACTTTCTGAACTCAGAACAGATTTCCTCTAACGAGTCGTGTCAGATCCATATCCACCAAACACCTGCCTCAGTTTCACACTTTTCTATTTTGGGTGTTTGTGGTCTGACGTCTCCATTTTCCTCACAAATACCTCATTGACAAGCGGATTTTTATGCGTATCATCGTTATTCATAGTGGGCGTTTCAGACATTAACACACCTGCAGAATATTTCAAACTCGCTTGAACTTGATTTATATTTCTTTAGAGCACAGTTTTCTTCTTCTGCGCTCTTGTAAGACCTCTGACCCCATGGTTGCTTATCTTATCCGTGCACCACTTCCTTTCACAGGACCGTCATTCTATGGTGAAGCGTGGCGAGGGGGAGTCGCCGCCCAGCACCAGCCCTGATGACACCAATCAGACTTTCAAATTCTCCCCCGGAGACGGACAAGCACTGCAGGTACACGCTGGCCCGGCCTGCAGCACCTGCACATCCTGTAGGCTGTTGAAGCTGGTTAGCAGATGTCTGAGTGTGTTTTTTTTTTTTTTACTTCCTGTCTCCAGATCAGCCCTCTCCCCGGTACTCACCCGCTCCTGGTCCTGGTCAATCCCAAGAGTGGAGGGAGGCAGGGGGAGCGGTAAGTCTGCTGTGGTCAGGTGGTCTGAGACCGTGCATAGAGGTTGTATGTCAAAGTTGACATAAACATAAACTGATGATTATTTTATAGGTCAAAGATAACTGGTGCTCTTACTTTCTTTTTTCCAAAATAAAATCTCAGGATTTATTTAAAATAAAAAAATGGGTAAAAACATTCATTTAGAAATCCGATTCCACCCCGAACATGTGGTGGATAATTCAGGATTATTATTAACTTATATGTTAAACGTTTGTCTGCATTTGAGTCTTTAAGTCTTTTTTCTAGTTTAAATTTCACTCTCCATTTTCAAATTGGCATTTTCACAATCTCCATTCATTTCAATGTAATTAGCTTTTTAAATTTCCCTTTTCTTTTTAACATTTAATTGTGGTTAGTTAATTATTAGTACAATATAAAACTGATTTATTTGTCACTTTCTCTTTTAATGTTAAGCTTTACCTCTTAGTTTCAGATCTGGTATTGATCTTCCATGCAAACACAGATAAACCACTGATTTAGTGATTTCAAAAGCAAAAGTAAAGCTAATTTACATCAAGTGCAGTGTCTACCTCTAGTGGAGGAGATGAACTATAGGATACAGGGACTTAATATGGGCAACCAGTCCCTCTGGATTAAAGGACACTATTATTTGAGGTCTTTACAGCCGTTATTTGAAAATCACAGCACAGTTTAGGGACCTGATGTGTGTCACAGAGGGCACCACAGTTTCTGCACCCCCCTGCTGTCCCTGTGAGGGCTGTAATTTAAAGATAAAGAGGGCTGTACGAGCTGTAAATACATGTCCTCATTGTTGCTCTGCTCCCCCACCTACTGTACCACACAACAGAAGACCAATCATACCCTATTGCTCTGCCTCAGCAGGACAACATTACCATAGCAACACACTCTTATTACCATCAGAAAGGACATTATTCTGTATTAATAGACATTACAAGAACAAAAAAATCACTTTGAACAGGAAACCGGCGGTTATTATCTTGCTATTTTTGTCTGTGTGAAAAATCCATTTGATTACACGTTTAGTTTGACGGCTGCTGCAACCAATCAGAAGTGGTATAAACTTCTGCCCTACATACAGATGTCAACAGATTTTACATAATTCATAAACGTATCAGTCCCTCAAGCAACTTATAGTGAAGATTTCTAATACGCACGGCTTGTTTTTATTAACATATTCAAGTGGTCTAATGAAGTAATGACTAGCCTGTTGGATATTAGAAGCATATTAGGAGCCGGTAAAATGTCCCGCATGAGACGTGCATGAAGATGATTGTGCAGCCTTCAGTGGGCATTTTATGTAACCCTCTCAAGGTTGCAGGAGACTGCTGCTGTGTCGACGTGCACTGACAGAAGGAAGAGTGAAGAGCAAGCAAACTTATTGCTCTTTTTATCTTCCTGGAGTCTGAAACGATTACTTCTGTACAGAAACTGCAGTGCCAGAAGTCCCTTCTCATGCCTCGCATGCCTTCAGTGAAGTCATATGATGCTTACACTTAGTTTTTTATGGCTTAAATTTACTGTAGCACTGAACATAAACACGAGGTTATAAAGATGGACACATCAAGTTGTCCCAGCAGAGTTTAAAAGATCCTAAACACTGTAAAGTTTTGGGTTGTTTAAGACAAAAAGTTGCCAATCGTGAGAAAAACGGTGGAGCGATTCTTTGGCTGTCTGAGAAGGTTGCATCATGAGAGCAGCAGAGATGGTTGATGATGATTTCTCTGCAGGTTATTACAGAACTGCAACCAAGATGGTATTAAACCCATCCAGCACAACAAGGCTTTTTCATTCTTCTAACACTCTTTCATAACCTGGAATATTCAACATGTATGAGTCTGATAATGAATAGATGAGCACATTGTGTGCTCCATCGCTGCTCTCTGCATTTCTAACCATTGGAGTCTTTCTCTCTTTCTTCAGGGTGCTGAGGAAGTTCAGGTACCTGCTGAACCCCAGGCAGGTGTACAGTCTGGATCAAGGGGGACCAGTGGTGGGGTGAGTCAGCTGGATTCATCTCTTATGGATTATTTGGATCTCATATTTTTTGGATAAAGAAATGGTTGGCAGACTTTTTCCGTCCCAGGACGCTCTTTATGATGCTGTCGAGGGGGCGTGCTTTGGTTTTCTATCTTTTAGAATAAAAATAATTAGATTTTTGTTACTTAAAGTTTATGAAATAAAACGAGACTGATTGGGTCTGATTGGGGCTTCTGGGTGAAGAAACAGGCCTGCACAGTATTCACACTTCACTCACTCATAAAGAACTCACATACAGAGCCAGACACACAGAAATGAAGCTGCCACTCATTAAAAGATGACATGCAGGTGTGCTGTAGTGGTTGATGTCTCTGACTTTCGGCTGCATCAGGAGTTTGTGTTTCAGACTGAACATCGTGAATATAAAGTAGAAATACAGTTTGTTATTGTTCAGGCAGGGAGCTGCGCTGTCAGACCACCTCCTTCCTTCATGTCAAGCTAAGCTGCTGTGGAGGTCGGTGAAGGGGAATGGGAACACTGCATTACTGCCGTGCTGTGCATTTGACCTCTTGACACACGCACACACACACACACACACACACACACACACTCGTGCGTATGTCAGAGCTGAGCACAGCTTGTACTTTTAAATGAATGCTGTTGCGCCTTTTTGTCCTACGCAGCAGAAGGGCAGTCAAACGCTTTACCTTGAAGGGGAAACGCTGCCTTCACCTTCCTCCTCTTTGTGTGAATCTCTCTCCTGGCCGGCCTGTTCGCGTCTCTCCTCTCTCCTCTCTCCTCTCTCCTCTCTCCTCCACGACTCGACTTGCCCTCGAGAGCTCATTGTAGGAAAAGAGACCCAATGACGCACTCAGGTCTCGGGGGGGGAAACGCTGGAGTTGAGACACACAAAGACTGTGTTACTCTGATGTGTGGCACTGGACACTCGGCCTTTTGTCAGTTTAGTTTGTTAGTTCAAAGAAATTCATTCATCTTTCATTCATTCATTAAACAGGCATCACTACAGGATGTGGGGTCAAATATAGTGTTTTATTTATTCCTTAGTTATGTTAAGAGCACATTCATGTTTTAATGTTGCCACAGTAGTTACTACTAGTAGCTGCTTCCACAGTAGACCAACAACACATTGTTGTGATTGGTACTTGAGTATTATTGAGTCATTGATAGAGAAGTTACTGTGTTCCTATCTCCATCTTTTCAAGTACATATGGTCTTAAACGGTAATACCGTTAATGCTGAGCAGAGGGAGATTCGTGCCAGTGCTGCTAAGAGGGCACGAGAGGCTCTACAGTGTGCACAAGTGGGTATAAACACATGCATACAAATAATCAGTGAATGAAAGTCTGTTGTCACGTAGAGGGTTAACCTTCTCTGTTACCATGGGCTCCCTAGCAACAGGCTCTGGAGGCTTGGAGGTGAGAGGCAGCTTACTCTGAGTAATTTGTTTAGAGAAAGCAATTCCTCGCTGTACTTTCAGTCGTTACAAACAATGTGTCAGCCCTCCCATTAATGTAAAACCTCCATTTGGCTCTTTGTTCATGCATGTTCCTCCCAAGCTGTCGTACATAAAGCATTCCCACAAACAGCCTGGATTAGGTGGCTTAATTACAATTTTATGCTGACACAGAAGGGTTCTTGGTAGGGTGTGATACACAGCTCTACGTTGGTGTAGTTTCTCTGCATGCCCATTAGAGAGGGCTGTTTTTGCCTCATGGCCTCTGCATCAACTGACCTGATCCAGAAATAATCCACCACCTATCTTCATGTGAGTGGACCACTGGCAAGAAAGCTGAGGAGGCTCTGTAGGAGTCGACTCTGAGTTTAGACAGTTTAGACTTCAGGTACCAGTGAGACATGAAATGTGATCCAGGAAGTTGGATAATACGTCCATGAGTGCCGGGACTTGTCAGATGCCACAGCACAGCGGTTTATAAAGCTCTGACTTTTTATCATAACGCGATGATCACAAAGGAAATGGCAGAAATACAGAGTTCACAATAAAAAGTTGCTTGCACTTGTTAGGTTGCCGAGTGATGCCAAAAGTTGTGCAACTTCTTTGCTGCACAAAGCATTCAAATGAGGGTTGTGTGTTTGTTCCACACAGGGCTACAGTCCGTCTTTCAATGCTTTCCAACTTCCCAACCGCCTTTGTGGACGTTGACGACGGGAAGATGGGTCATAAATATATAGTTTAGCTTTTTTTTAAAGTCTGGGCAATTTCCTGAAACAGCTGAGCAGCGTAGCTTTTTAGTAAACGTTACTCAAACTGAAGTAAATGGTGCATTTGTTGGGAAATATTCTCCGATCTCAGATTTGGTGCTGTTGTAGGTCTCAAAACAAACTACAGTGCCCACATTCATTATAATAAAGACACATGTCCCCCGGCCCAACCTTGTGGCTCATTGGTGTGTTTGTGGACAACAATGGAGCTTCTTAGTGCAGAGGAATTAGCTACAAAGGGAAGGATCAGTTCACTCTAAGAAAACTCTAGGATATCGCCACATTTATCCTTCAGGTACTTGTTAACAAGCCTGTCAGCTCGCCAGCGGAGCAAGCAACACTGAATTAGTATTTGCAGTGCAACCCGCGTAATCTTTGTTTAAAAATGTAGAAATGGTTTCCAGGGCGTTACTGTGCAGGACCAGGTGGTCGGTGTGAAAGGGGTCTGTCCTGTACGCAGCTGTCTCGTGACGGAGACAGATGAAAGCTACTGTCGACACCTTTGTCCCAACACACATTAAAGGTCCCTTTGAAGGGCACGCACTCTGTGACCACTCTATGGTTTGGAGTGGAGTGAACACAGCTGGAGAGGGCACGCATTGATTAATCTCTCTCTCTCTCTCTCTGTCTCTCTCTCTCTCTCTCTCTCTCTCTCTCTCTCTCTCTCTCTCTCTCTCTCTCTCTGTCTCTCTCTGTGTCTCTCTCTCTCTCTCTCTCCTCTTTTTCTGCAGATTCAACTCAGTTCAATTCAGTTCAAACGATCTTTATTGACACTGAGCACCGACATGTTCACACGCTCTGTCCGTGCGTGAAGCACCGCAGGAGCTCTGAACACGCGTGACTCCAGTAGCTGACTTCCATGCAGACTGGAGCTCGTGCACCACTCGGTTCCACGTGTTCCGCTTTCATCCATTGAGCTGTGTGTATGAATGTAAATAAAACAGTCAATCACAACAAGTTCTCTAGATTATTAAACATTAATATAAAGTTTCTATCAAATCTGAAGGTTTTATGTTGAATTTCTACACTGAACAAAGGAGATAAACTCCTGAAGAACTCCCACAATGCAACGTTACACCAGATGAACTCTACAGCCAAACGCCTCCTGTGGCACAGGTGCGCTTTGCATTGTGGGAAAGTGTTTGGGACTTCGGTTTTACCGGGAGACAACAAACCATTGTCCACGTCTGAATGTCGTTCACAAACTCATCAACTGATTCAGACCAAAGGAACGAACTGCAGGTGTGGAGACGTGCCCCCGACCAATCAGAGCTTCACGGCTCCACCTGACACCCTGAAGGTCATCGCTCGTGACCTTGCGCCCCCCCCCACTTCATTATTAGTTCTGCTGTCATTAGCAGAGTAGCGTCAGTTTAACTCGCTCGTTAGCTCGGTCGCTAACAAAGCTACACTAGCTAACCACTAACTGATCCGCTGAGCAGAGTCGCACTCATGTCAGAGAGGACGACATGGCAGCTTTCTGCATCGCCCCCCGGTGGCCGGCTGCAGTACTGCTCATAAGCCCCGCCCCCCTCCATGTTAGCGGATGGGACAAAGTGAAAACATCAAATGTCCACGTTGAATAAAATGTTCCCAGAGACGCTTCCTGTCGTGTCGGGTAGTTCTCGTCACGCTGGTGTTTGTTTTATTGTTACTTGATGCTGTAAAAAGGGGGCGTGTCATCGTGATTGACAGCTGTGAGTGTGCTGTGATTGGTTCGGGCAGGTGTGTGTGGGCGGGACATCATTACAAAACATTTATTATTATTACTGTTACTGGTCATGTAGGTGGTCGTCCTGCTGTCAGCTCAGCTTCTTTATCAACCCCGCACTTCACTGTGTGTGTGTGTGTGTGTGCGTGTGTGTGTGTGTGTGTGTGTGTGTGTGTGTGTGTGTGAGTGTGTGTGTGTGTGTGCAGATAAGACAGATGACAGCCGAGCTCATTGTGTTTCTGGGGTCTGACTTGTTATCCACGACCCCGAGCACACACACACACACACACACAGATGTGAAGCATACAGTACAGTGTGTGTGTGTGTACATCAGTCATTATAAGCTGCTGTGGATAAGAACATCAGCTAAATGCCTGAAAACGTGAGTGTGTGAGTGTGTGTGTGTGTTGTTATGACTGCTGGTGCCCTGACAGGCCCCATTTGTCATCCTCGGGACCTCTGGTGAATTGATAACCAACGAAAACACAAACATAAGCGTCTGAAAATGAACTCTTGTCGGCACGAAGCAACTTTTTCAGCGCGGAGGAATGTGGAGCAACAACAGGCCGTCTGATTGGCCGAAAGCACAAGTCACAGGGTCGCCGGGCAGCCAGTGGCAGGCTGTGGTCTAAAATCTAAAAGACTGTAACTTAGTTTATTTTAAAGGTTTTTAGTTCAAGACTTTTACAAGGTTTTGTAAAACATATTGGACCGAATGTCAGTTTCCTGATTTGTAGGAAGATTTGAAGACGTTACAGGAAATGGAAGCTCCGTCCACAGAGTATTTATATTTCTGCATGACTGTATTCATGTGAGGCGGGACGGTAACAAACGATATAACTCCTGCCTCATTTTCTGTCTACTGTGATTTAAAGTTGAATAAAACAGTGTGTGTTGTGTTTCCTGCAGGAATTCTTAGGAACCTTTAAAGTCTCGGAGAGGAAACAGCCCCTGTTTGTTTCCTACGGAAGCCGAGAGCGGCCATGCTTGCAATAATTTTAATTTTTTTAATGCCGTTATCTCGAGATCACGAGTTAATTATTCCGTTACATCGAGATCACGGGATGATTACACATTTGAGCCTTCAAGATCACTGCCATGACTCGTCGAGGATTCATAACTGGAGAAACAGCCAGCTCAATTGGCCACTGACCACTAAAATAAGCCCAAATTAAAATGAACAACGTTACAGTATCGCCAGCTTGTGC
>JAVQJL010008366.1:0-30142 GCA_036024295.1 Nannoperca obscura
CCATCTAGAGAAACTATATCTTTAGATAGTTTGTTTCGGAGGTGTTCGGGGCCAAGCACAATAACTTCCGTTTTATCTGAGTTTAACATCAGAAAGTTGCAGGACATCCAGGTTTTTATTTCCTTGAGGCTTGAAGTTTAGCTAATTGATTGGTTTCGTCTGGCTTGATCGATAAATATAATTGGGTATCATCTGTATAACAATGAAAATTTATAGAGTGCTTCCTGATAATATTGCATAAAGGAAGCATATATAAGGTGAATAGAATTGGTCCAAGCACAGAACCTTGTGGAACACCATGACTAACTCTGGTGTGCATAGAGGATTCATCATTAACGTGTACCCTTTCAGTACAGTTCAGTAATTTTTTCACCTTTTGTTCTCCGCTTCTTGCTCTTTAATTTTCTATCATCTTCTCTCTGGCTGTCAAGGTACTCTCATGATTGCAGGATATACATGCACACAGCATCATAATCAAAAAAATAGGTCTCAGCAAGAAGAAGCAGAATTCATTATTCATCCTCTGAAATATTAACACTCATGGAGGAATGTAATGGGAATTCCTCGTATCTTGAATCATCATCCACTTTACTATTGTGATTCAGTCACATTATTTTCAGAGCACCACACAGATCGAATTATATAATGAAAAAAACATTCATTCAAAGTGTCATACTGTGTCTGGCACCGTGTTATGCATTCTTTATGGACATTTTAGATATTTGGTATGATACCAATTTATATTTCTGTATGAATTATACATGTGCCCACTGCTGCCTGTTTATGTGTTTGCTATAAATGAAGAATTGCAAAATTTGATTAGTTGATTCAAATAAGATATTTGAATGATGTGTTTATGTTTTTCCCCAGATTCAGAGTGTGTCCCAGGAGGCAGGCTCTCCATCAGTCTCTCTGGTGTATGTGGTGAAGAACCTGGATGCGATTCTTAATGGAACGATCTCCAGCGGCCTCCTCAACCAGCTGACTGCAGAGCTGGTGGGATACTTTCTGTTCTACCCACCCCTGGTCATTGCTGAGCGTAAGTAAAACCACAGTCCCCCCTTAAGGTCCTAAAGGAGAGCTGTGGTGATGACGCATCTAATTAATGATCAGTATATTCGAGTGTGATCTCATATCACTGGTTAATCAGCTGCATTCATTTCTTCTGTGCAGTCATTCTGTAGCTGGTGTACAATAGCTAACAAATTCACTTTTATTCAGACTCACAAGATCCAATAAAAAACAAAAAAACAAAATAAAACTACAGCAATTTTTCATTCAATTTAAAAAACAGTAGGAGCACCAGAGAACACAAACAGTTGACTGGCACTCTGCCATCTGGGAACCTGAAGCAGCAGCTTCCTTGCGCCACTATGATCCTCTGCATACTACTTTTCCTGTAGACACACCAAATACAAGCTGTATATATAGGTGTGCAGAGAGATTCAAATAATAACATTTTAAATTGACAGAACACACACTTAACTTGTGAAGCAGCATACTGCACTAAGCAAGTAGTTTACAACACTGTCGATACATTTCTCTGTCATCATTCAAAACATCAGTGAAGAAATTGTATTTTATTTCCTTGCATGTCATTAGAGGAATACATAGGAAAAACTAATTTCCTATCCTCTCTACTTCATGATATGACTCTTTTTTGGCATTAAATTGAATGTCCTTTGCCATACTGTAAGCACACCTTCAGTAATTGCTGCAGCCCAGCACAATATGGATAAAAAATGACCAGGTGATCAATCCAACAAGACACCATGTGTTACACGCATTCAGTTGTTTCGATAGGTCATCCATATACACATTGAACAAAATCGGAGACAGAATGCTTGCCTTGGCGAACACCATTATTTATATGAAACGGGGCAGATACAAAATTGCCCCATTTTAACATGCTCTAAGTATATGCTTTGTAACACCTCAAGGAATCAATTTCTGAAAGAATATTCATGAATAGTTCTGTCAATTAGGTTTCCTGTGCAATGTTCTCTCAAAGAGAAGATTTACCTTCACACATTATGATTTATTACACAAATATATGGTAGTTGATTTGTGGTATTGGATAAAAAGATAAAAAGAATACACTGTGCTGAAATATATACTGTATGTCAATATAAGATGTCCATATAAACAGAAGAACCCAACAGGCAGTATTACAACGCTGCTAAACAAAGAATGTTTGATTTGCACAAAATGAAATGAGGAAGTTTTGTAATCCGGAGCTATAAAGGTCAAGTGAGAGCTCTCTATTCTCTGTGGCCAGTTTTCCTAGCTGAAGTTGGCTCTTTTCCAAATGACAAAATATGAAGCTTAACCTGTGAGCTGGTTAGGGCAGTCAGCATGAGTCTGCCGCCACACTAACATGGCATACTCCCCTCACTACAACATACATTCATTGCACCATTTTAATTATGGCGTGGTACTTAAGCTGCCAGTGCTGCCATGCCTGCTGCCACACCGCTTATCTGAAAGCTATGACATCACTTCCTCCCTGAAGGGACATTATTACTGTCACTGCCGACTGCCAACCGTGTTGAGCTTTGTGCTTTGCGATGGGTCGTGACCAGATCAAGACACCAAATCTCAACACTACGTTTTCTACATCCACATCATAATCCATGCCATGCTTTGACAGACTGAAACATATTCAACACTTACCACCTCGGTATCTAACCATGCAGATAGCTTTAGTTTTATTTGCCCAATTTTGAGATACAGTAGGTATATTCTGCATTCACTCCAATAAAATGCCGGTGAATAAAATGTTAGTAAGTAATGGGGAAATTTTTTCTAGAAAGACATGTTTCTCTTGATTTTTTCAACTGCATTCACCTCCATTACGTGAGGGTTGGAAATTGATATTTTCAAACCTAAACAAATAAAAGCAAAACTATCTGCATGGCTAGATACCTCTGCGAGAACCCTTTTGGGACCTACAAATCACTTGATAGCAAACGCGTTTATACCAGTAAATATACATTTGTAGTATTTAATTCTCAGTTTAATCCAGCTTTCCATACAATCAAAGGTCACATACATTCATATGCAAATGAGATCATCTGGCGACTTTTCTGGATATTTTGAGCAGCCAGCAACTACATGAGTTGGCATCACTACTTCTGAACTTTCATCCCTCGCTCATTGCTCATTTCTGAGCAGTCACAGCAACAAACTGTTGCTTTGCTCTTATGGCTATGCATAAAGCCTTGCATTGTCTAACCCAGAATTAATGGTGTCTAACCAACAAATTACAGTTCGGTCAGATATCCAATTTGTAAGGTTTAGATAAATGCTGTAGTAACACATTAACTTTTTGCATCCACAATAATATAAAAAACAACAGTATATACGTCTGCCATTTCATGAGTTTCATCCAAACTGACATTTAAAAGCGCTGAAGTACAATGCAAAACAAGCATTAGTGTTGACATTTTCCTGACTTGCCATTATGTTATGGGTGTTGTTTTCGCTCACACACCAGAAAAATCTTCATTAAAGTCAGTGTTCATTTATAGTTACAAAGATGACTTTTCAGACGTAGAAATCTTTGTTAGAATTTTCATAATCACTTTAAATGCCTAATGTTCTTGCTCTATTGCTTCATTTTTTGCACCTTTTGCATTATAATTCTCCAAGGTAAAGACCACACTAATAGACCTGGACGCGCTGATGAACCTCTAGCATTAAAATGTCGTTACAGCAAAAAATCTTAAACCCTGAATGTGGCAAGAAAGTGTGAAGAAACCGTAACTTTTTCTAAGTAGCTTCAGTGTTACCCTTAGGCTGTGAAGGGTGACTTGAAAACACAACGAGGATAGAAACTGTGCCCACATCCATGCTCCATGTGTTTGTAGGATCTTTTTCAGCATCAGGAAGGGAACACAGTGTACACAGCTGAGCTTGAATTCTAAAAAAGATTTCTGCATCCAGAGCTTTATTTTAGTCTTGAAAGGCTCACCAGACAGAGGTTGGAGGTAGGATGGAGGAATTCCAGCAGTGAAGGATTACAGTATTGACGCAAGAAACACAAAGATATTTAGAACTGAAAAGGGGACAGAAAATGACCTTACCCAGCCTACTGAGTCTCGGTTTCCCCAGCGATAAATCCACTAGTGCTGTTTGTTTTCTTACCACAGAACTGGACATTATGAAGAGTCTGGCCTCTTCGTGCTAATTTTATAGTCATTACATAACAGTTGTTGTCCTGCTTGTTCTCTGTAGTAGTGTGCTGCTGGGCTGAGACAGACTTACATAGCCATATGTAAGGTGCCTTCAACAACACTGACTACTGAGAACCATTGAGTCCACTGCAGGGCAACGCATGATTCATGACTTAGCGTATGTTTGACCTGCTTCTCAAACGGGGGAGTTTAGGATTACTATTATATTGTGTAAATAAAGAAGGCTGTCAGACTATACCATGGCCTCCAGCGAACAAGGAGCCTCAGCTTTCATTCATGTCAAAATACATTCATATACTACTAATTTGCTTTTCCAAATACATTTGGAAAGAAACATAATTGTGGTCTGGATTAACTTCACTGGCAATCTTTGAAGTATGACATCCTTTTGCTGAATCGAGGGAAGTTAGAGGGAAGAGGTCAGGGCGGTTGGTTGGGCATACAAAGAACTGCACTTTGACCCTGTAGCCTAAGATTCACATCTCTGTGTAGTTAGGTTTAAGCTACTATATTACTACTCTATATAAACAATGGCTCAAATGTGTAAGAGATCATGCATGATCGTGAACCCAAGTCTGTAGTTCCCAGCTTTTTTCAGCTCCTTTGAGGCCATTGTTTGGATTCCCCATTTTGCAACTTTACTATTTTGATCAGTTTGACCACTCTCATCTAACTGCAGGCCATAGTGGAGCATTTATCAGCTAACAAGACAGATATTTCCTACAGGAGTTGGCAGAGACCAAAGAGCTTAATGGAGAGTTAAGGCGATACAACATTTGCTGAATAGCAGCCACCAATTGCAAAAGAGTCTGCTTTAAAGACGTCCTCATCTTTATCTGTGACATGCTAAAAACATTAACCACTATTGGCTACTGGTCATACCAGACCAAGTTAGGACTATAGCATCAGAAATGTAAAAAAAAAAACCCAAATAAGAGACATTAATAGCAATGAACATTAATCACTGCAGCAATGCACACAGGCATTGTGTTTGTTTAATTTGACTCCAACTATTAAAAGTCATCAGTAAAAGGCTATAAAGCCCATAGTTGAGCCATTTGAGCTCTGTTTGTATTCCACTCCAGCCTCTAACACCATCTGTGAGATTTAAAAGGGCAAACAGCTGTACAGCTCCTATCATCAGAATCATGCTATAGGCAATCTGTTGTCCATGTCCCCTGAATGAGCTAATTTTAGCCTGGTGAGATTAGATTAGTATCTATTTGTGCATGCTCTCAACACCCAAAGGGCTAAAACATCACTCTTCACATGGTCACATCCGAACCCACTTGGCATCACCACGGAAACCCTGGCTGTCCGTTAAAAAACGTATGATTATTTTACTAATCGTGAAACAATACGCAAATGATTATAGGATGATATGATATGATAAAATAAATGTAATGATTGGTTGAAGAATGGCTGTAAATATTCATAGGCAAAATATAAAAGATCAGTGAATATGTCCCAATATGTATTGGTGCAGACACATCGTCTGTGGTTTTATTGATAGCACAAATGGATGATTCTCATGTGATCAAAGCAGCCTGAATATTGACCTTCACTATCTGTTTACATGCAGAGGCGTGTATGTGCGCAGCTGCCTCCATGTCTACAGCATGTGACCATTTAACTGGAGAGTACTATGTGCCAAACTGAGCTAGACATTCATTCACGAACATGTGCAGTCCTCTTTCCCACTTTCCACCCAACAATATAGCAAATTAATACACTTAAAAAAACTGTGATTAAAGAAAGTAACAATATTGAACTTGTTTCAAATCTTGATTTTTCTAAGTAAAGCTTGAATTGGACTTTCCATGTCTGTATAGCCGCAAATATTTGCATGATATAAATGTAATTATCTGCCATAGGTGCTGATTATACTGTGTAGTATAAACATAATCGTGAGCTGTAGGTGTGCTGTCCAGTATTAACTCAAATAACCCACGCAAATACATTGGTATGGCTGTATATGTTGGCCTATAAATGACAAGAAATTGAAGTATAGAAATACCAAAGATATGTTTTGAAACAATGTCCTCATTCTGTAATTTATTGTACACTTTGTAAAGCTGTAAATATCTCTTAAAATAAACACATAACTTCATGGATCGAGACCTACCCAAGTGGTTGTTAGGGAAAGCAAATGTGTAGTTCTCACAAGTTGAATGTAGCTTAAGCCAGTCATGGAGAGCAGAAAAACATGTATTTTAAACAATTACTTTAAAGAATACAGCTGGCAATATTTCATATTTTCCTCGATATCAAGCCAACAATGAATTAATTCTGATTCAAGTCCTGTCTATGTAGCCAAAGCCTGATATTTTGTCCAAAAACTATTAAAAACACATCAGCGAGCCACATCATTGCACTGACTGATCCTCCATTACTATAAACACACATTGTAGTTTCCCACACAACAGTCCTGCTGCTGAAAATACTCACTAGAGCACCAAATGTGTATTACTCCACAGCCGAAAAATAGTCCCTGACAAACACACTGTTTACTCCTTAAGAATAACAAAAAAATCATTAAAAAAAATTAAACAATTGAAACTGAGAAAGTGAAAAGTCAGACAGTATTAAGAAACAGACAATTCATTGTTAGTTTTGGTCTTTTCACTGGATTTGTTGACAGTAGGAAAAATATAGAATAACATCATACACATAACTTATGTTTTAATGCCGTCATCTTACTTGCTTTTTTCTCCATTGGAGCTGGAACGTTTTCTATTTCTTCTTTGGAATTACGCAGCAACATATTCCAGCTGCTGTGTTAATGAAATGAATACTGTGGATTTGTCCGCCCAGTGAACTGATCCTCATCCTTAACACTTCAGTGCTGTTTGTCTTAAGCGTTTATGTGAGCTTGTTTAAGTTAGAGAAGAGCTCAGCGAATGTAGATTTGCTCACGCACAGAGGAATTGGGGAGGCGGCAGCAGACAGAGTGTCGGGCACAAACACTCGCTGGTATTAACAGCTACCACTGCTGCAGCACCACTGACTCAAGCTAAACACAACTCTTGGCAGATAGCCAGCTCAGAGGAGTTAGGTGGAGACAGATGGTGAAACAGGCAGATGGAAACAAGGCGAGATACGTTGATGGATGAATAGGACACCGAAAGAGGCCGATGAACTGAGAAAGTGATGATGGGTAGATGGAGACGGTAGGAGACAGTCGGCTGGACGGAAAGGAACAGGCGCTTTAGGAAATGACAAGGCTGGTATGACAATGACATGGTAAACAGGTAGAGAATGAGGCAGGTAGAGAGGCACGCAGGCAGACAGAAAGTGAGAGCTGGTGTAGATGGATAGAGGAGGCAGACAGTGAGAGGTAAAAAAGTAAAGGTTAATAATGAAACCTGACAAGGAGTGTTTAATCGGATTTTATCATCCGTGCCAAGGGCCAAAAAAAAATCTCCTCCTCTGCACCTTTGCAGATTGGTTGCTGCGGCACACACATACCTACTGCTGTCACATTCACATGTCTTCCATAGATCCCTAAAAAGCTTTTAAACAAGTTAATCATGTCTGAACTTGACTCAGAAGTATTAAAATATGCTGTCTAAATTGGTTTGTCATAGTTTGATTAATAGGACTTTTTCTCAAGCGATATGTTGACATGTCACAGTATGATAGGCACAGGTGTAAATAATAAAATGCATGATGGCTAATATTGTGCATGCTGGCTCACTGTCAGGGCTTACTGGGACACTTGAATAGAACGTACACATTGTAAATGTCGTTAGTAACACCTGTGCTTTTGTTAAGATATCTGATTTCGACACCTTTCTGGTTAAAGCTGTAACAACACTGTTTTCTCTGGAATCACGTGTGTTATCTGTGAACAAATACGAAAGCAAACTCACCAGGTGAGAGGGTTCACCTGATGAGCAGGCTGACAATATGGTGCTTACATGGTTGTGTTTGTAATTGATCTCTAATTACTGATGGCAGAATGATCAGATTGTATCTAATTTGGTGTGTATTTTTTGTTTTGTGCTTGTGCTTTTTCTTATCTAATGTTTTCATTTGTATGAATACTCAACATGATTACTGTTGTTGTTGTTGTTGTTGTTATTATTATTATTATTTCTTCTATACCCCTTACCTATAATTATGAGAAATACGTGATCCACTCCTGTGCACAGTTAGTCCAGGTCACCTGCAGAACAGCTGCATCACACTAAACTCATGTTACAGTCTCGTGTTTTATTGTGTTCATCATGTGTGATGCAAAAACATCAACTTTACACACAGTCATAGAAATTAAATGTGTGTCCTAATCATAGTTGTAGAATCCTAGCACACTTTGAAGCGTCTCTCCTGCCTAGCTGCTGACAGCGCTGTCAGCTGAAGTCAGTCACACTGTACGGCAGCAGTGGAGGTTGTACCAGCGTCAGGTTCTCGGGTAGTTTAGCCGACTTTGCTGCACTCAGCACTGAAAGCAGAAACGAGTCTTGCTGTGAAGTTGTAGACCACACAGAAGTTGTAGACAGGCGGTCAGGGTGGAGGGAAAGCACAGGACTTTGACACTGGAGACTGCACTTTGCATCCTGACTCCCATGACTCCAATCCATTAGGGGTATTTTAAAATGTGAGCGCCTAAACATAACATTAAATCTTAATCATGCTTTAGTTAGTGAGTAGTTGAGTGGACATTTTGCAGATACATTGTGTGCGATTAAAGAGAGAATCACCATCAATTTGTTTGATGAACAGCTGTGTCTGAATGACACAAGCCTTAAAATGCACATTAGGCTGCAGATTCTAGAGATTACATAACATCTTAGTTGTGATAGTAGTGTACATTAGTAAAAATTTGCCTTCATATCGGTGACCAGCCCTTCAATCACTGATATACGGCTTGTGCCAATATATTTATATATTCTATATTCTAGTTATGTAGATATAAAACACAATTCAGGGGCCCTAATTGGTGGTTCCAGCTGTGATGTTACCTAACAATATGACATTTTAAGGCATGTTTGTATTTCTGATAAAAATATATTTAGGAAATGCATTGTTCACTGGTCTCGTCCTCCAAACCAAGTCTTAAATTTAAAATTATTTTTAAAAATTGCAAATACCTGTAACCTTCTCTCTCTCTTTCTCTCTTCAGCTCTCGAATACCATAATCTCAACACGTCAATGGCAACCAAAAACTATTGGGTGATAACAGGTAAATTGCTGTTGCACACACACACACAAACACACACACACACACACACACACAGAGGTTATCAAGAGCTGCATTGATCGGATAAAACAGCAGTTAGTGAAATGCCCTGGTTCTCTCTGTTGTGCAATTCAGCAGAATAGTATTGCTCTCTACATTTTCCTATTCTCCCTCTCCCCGCCTGCTCACTCTCTCACACGCCTGCTCACTCCCTCACACGCCTGCTCGCGCTCTCTGTGCTCAGAATGTCTTTAGCTGCTCTGTTCCTGGGAAAACCTATTGATGTATAATTCACAGCTTCCTGACTGGGGCAGAGGGAGAGAGCACTTCACATCACATCACGGCCGGGGTGTGAATGATGCTGAAGTTTGTGTGTGTGTTTGTGTGTGTGTGTGTGTGTGTGTGTGTGTGTGTGTGTGTGTGCGAAGTCTGTCCACTGCTCCATCTCACTTAAAGCCTCTAGTAACAAACTCTCAGGGCAAAGCACCTGTGTGTGTGTGTGTGTGTGTGTGTGTCACTGTAGCTGTAATAAAAGTTTCTGGATGAGCAACTTTTAAATGGAAGGGACGATCATCCAGTCCTTTTTAATATTCTGTCCCTAGTTTATCTTTCCCTCTCTCCTCCTTTGTTCTTCACAATATCAATTCGGTCCTGAAATGATCACCCTATGATATTTTCTCACCTCCTCCGTCTTCACACTCTCCTTCCCTTCACTCATCCCATCCTCTCAACCTTTCTCTCCTTCCCTCCCGCTGCTCTTCTGCTGCCTCATGTTGTCGTCCATCCCCTCACCCGTCTCCTCTTCCGCCCCTGTTTGTCTGCCTGAATGCCTCTTTACCCCCTAAATCCCTCCTCTGTCCTCTCTCGTCTCTCCTCGTAGTGATCCAGGATGTGGACAGTTCCTCCCTGGAGGCCAACTACCAGAGCTTTGCCAGCCTGATGGAGCAGCGGCTGGCTGAGCTCTTCCTGGTTGCCGGCAGGCAGGGCTCTCGGACGGCACGATCTCGACGGGCCACCACCGTGGGGGGTTATACCGTACAGGTAGGTGGGAATGGGATTTTTGTGTGTCACTGTGTGTATTAAGAGTGGTAGTGAAGGTAGGATTCCATTTATGCTCGTACATTTCTTTGCTTTAAAAGAACCAGTTTGCACGTTTCCACATGACGACAACTTTGCAAACTACATTTTTGTACCAGTTTTTACCTCTGCAAGGTGTGGGTTTATGGTTTGGGTTCGTTTTAATTTTACAGACAACAAAATAAACCAATGGAACGATCAATCGAACAATAAATCAACTGATCTGTGCATCACCTGCATATTTATGTCAAAGATAAAAAGGATCCACCATGATTTTTCCAGGTACCCTGTTGAGAACACACCACAAATGAACTTAGCAAAAGCAAAAACAGAAGTGCACACCATTTACTAACCCTGCAGCGGGTTCAAGCCCGGTCCCTTTGCTGCATGCCACCCCCTCTCTTTCTCCCATCACATGCTCACAATGATGATGTTAACATGCTGTCGTTGTAGCAGGTGTAATGTTTACCATAATCATGTTCTTCACTTTCATGTGTGTGTGTGTTATCATGCTTACACGCATGAAAGTTTAGCTGCAGCTGATATTCATGGCTTTACAGACAGCTGGTTACAAACAAACACAAAGTGAATGTTTGACCTGATGGTGCCAGATGCAAAGTCAGGAGATTACCAGAATAATTAGGATTCATCCTCTGTGGACTATCAATGTCTGTACCATATTCTGTGCCAATCCATCTAGCAGATGTGGAGATTTAACATAATAAAGTAATAATTTACTAATAAAGTAAAACGTTAAAGGATCACCAGGACCCTAAATATCTGTATAAAATGTCATGTCAATCTATCAAATATTTATTAAGATATTTCAGTCTGGATCAAAATGGTGGACATACTGACCTACTGTCAGTTCCATCTCTAGTGAGTCTGATCGATCAAAGCAATCTATTGGCCCGCAGTGCTGGCTCGAAGGTCAGTGAACATCTAGGACAACTCCACATTCATCACCCTGGACGCTTCTGAGCACTGGTAGTTTTGAAAACTCTCCTTGTTGTTGTGTTGGTTTTAGGATATCCTATTAGTAATTCCTGCAGAAGAGAGCTCAGAAATTAAGTTGTCAAAAAGATAACATAGAAAGAGAAATCAACACACAGGTTAGATACAAGCAACAAATCCGGTCTCAAGTCTCTGCACGTTGATTTTCATTGTCTGCTGAAATGAAACCATTGGCTGCCAGTGAAAAACTAATGCATTAGTTTGCTTTGGAAAGTAGCATGTATTTGATTTGATGATACAAAGTACAGAGAATTTAAAATGAGGTGATATTAGCATTAGATTGAGCTAGTCAATTGCCTCCCAGTTTGAAAACCACTGGATTAGGGATTGAGTGTACTTGAACTGAAGGAACTCATAAACACAGAAGTACAACGGTTTGTGTGTATGTTGTTTTCTGTATGTGTCACCTTCCTGCCTGGTGTTCCATATTGTCTAAATTAAGACCACAATTGACTCCTCCTGGGCTTCATGCCTTACACACCATCAAGGTTTTATGGGAAGTCACAGATGACCAGTTTCATGGCTACAGAATTGGAGGTGGGAGAGATTTACAGAGAAGAGGGTGTTGTAGTGAAGGGCAAAATCATCCAGACATTTAATAACACACATCCCTTCTTTTTGTAACAAAATCAAATTACCAGACTTGATTAAACCACGAGAAGTGCTCGTCAAAAAAAAAAAAAGGTGTTTGATGTATGATGAAAGGAAATTGAGATTTCCAGTGACTCAGTTATCCTCGAGTGTCTTCCCCAAGTGCAGTTATCTTGTAACAAATGGCTCATCATGATCAAAGCAGCCAGCTGATTCAGAATTTTGATTGGGCCACTGTAGATATAGCAGAGATTTTTAATTTGTTAGTGAGAGATAAAATATTTTGGCCATAGAGGATATGTTGTGCTGGTAGTTGTTTCCTTAAAATAAAGTATGCCTAAACACTTTTACACAATGTCATTATCAGATTGAAGTATTGGACACTTTCTTTGTCCTCTTCCAGATGGTGAGCATGCGTCGGCTGCCTGGTCCCAAGAACCCGGCAGAGATGACGTACTACGTCCAGCTGAATGGAGCACCCGTCACTGGAACCAACGCTGCCAAGACCCTGAGCAGTCTGGATTCCCAGACCATGGCTCTGACACTGGGATACTTTGTGCAAGTGCAGGCAGAACGTAAGCTTGTTACATTACTGTGTTATATAACACATTAGCATGTGTCATACGTGTGAAGGACCGAGCAAGTCAGGCCCGAGAGACACAATGCAAATTAAGGGTTTTATTTACCCAAATGTCAGTGTTCATCAGAAACACTTTAACATGATTAAAAACACATTTAACAGGACAAAGTAATGCAGCTCTTTCTAGCCTCTTAGGAACTCAAATCAGAAACTGAGCTATAGACGAGAACATTCACCGTACAAAGACAAAGAAGCAAAAGTGGAAACATTTATATCTTTCTGACCAGACAATAAGGGACATGACATTATACTTGATATAAAGGATAACATTAACATTAGCAGTAGATAGTTTCTCAGTTTAGTCCACAACATTACTTTGCTCTGTACAAAAACGAATTTATATTGAATAACACACATTAAGTTATGGCTTAAAGTGCTACCATAAAGTTGGGAGACTCAAAAGAGACAGATTTTAAAAGTAAGGGTCAAAATCAATGCAGTTGATTTCCTGACTTTTAGCTAAAACCCCTATATTTCCCATAATGCCACACAATAGCATCTTACATCAGACTCCCTTGCCTTCTAAATGCCTAATTCCTTCAAACCCCCACCCCTCCAGGCTTTTCGTCTCTAGCCTAAGACAACCTTTCCAAAGTTTGAAAAAAGTGATATCAGAATACCATTGTCAAATTGACCTTCAAGGAATACTTTATTTTGGGATATTTTGGAAAATGTTCTTATGCCCTTTCTTGCTGGTAGGCCAAGAAATTGTTCAACACCGCCCCCTGTAAATGTCCAATTGTCGTTTTTACACTTAGATTTTTGCACAGATTAAACAAACAAAGCATCCTGTTAATTATTGCACTTGAGAGGTGCTTGTAGGTGGATTTTATTAGCTTCAGACAGTGCCAGGCTAAGCTATTTCCCGCTGGTACCAGTCTTCATGCTAAACTAAGCTGACTAAGCTGGTGGCTCTAGCTGTATATTGACTGTATAGATATGTGAATGGTATCAATATCCTCATCTAAGTCTTGGTAAGAAAGTGAATTAGCATATTTTAAAAAATGGAAACCCCCAAATGATTGTTTATTTTCATTATTCAAATGCCAATAAATGCATATTATGTTGATGTTGAAATGCAAAATCTAAATATACACTCTACGCTATTCCTGTTTGTTCATATACTTGGTGATTTAGTTCAGCTATAGACATAATTAACATAAAAATAGGAACAGTGCAGCATGTGGATTCTTTTCTGCTGTTCTTGCAAATGTACACAGATTTATTTTTACATTTATCCATTAGCACATGTGTGTATTAACATATTGTGATACATAGTAATTTCTCATCCAGTAGCCATTGTAGGCACCACACTGCAGAGAACAGTGTTAAACTGCTCTTTTGGGTTTATTTGTAACAGTCTTGGCTTACCGTGACATTGGGTAGCATCTGGGTTTTCCATAAATTTCCATTGATTTCCATAATACCATATGCCTCTAATGCAGCTTTAGAATATCAATGGAAATTCTAAGCTCATTCTAAATTCTAAATCAAAGATTGTGTTTCCTTATTTAACTAATCAATTTCAGAAGATTGTAGTTGTGTATTTTTGTTGTTAAATGGCTGTTGAGTAGGACAAAGTGTCCCCCCCTAATCTAACAAACTGGAGAGATACCAACAACCATCAGCTCTCACTAACAATGCTCAGGCCGGGAGCTGAACACAGCATTCTTGTAAAATCCATTTAGTTTGCCTTAACAGGCTCAGTGGAAATAAACTGCATTAGTCCTTCAAATGAAAACACATTCCTTGGCTAACTGTTCTGTGATAGGGGAGCTCAAATAAATCAGTTATTCAGAAGATAATTAAGAGAAAAGCTTTCATGCAAGTTTTTTATGTTGTTCTTTAAAGCTCATTTCTGAATGTGGATTTCAAATCTACAGAAGTTTTTTCTTTTATTACATTTCTGTCTTCATTATGCAGTTTTTGTACAATTAAACAGTTTGAGATTTTGGCAAATACGCTCATTCGCTTTCTTGCTGAGAGCCCCATGAGAAGATAGACACCACTCTTGTGCGCTAAAAATAAAGCTACAGCCAGGAAACGGTTAGCTTAGCTTAGCATAGGAAATATTAAGTCTGCAAATTAATGCTCGCAAGTGCATTGCTCTGACAACACAGTAATGATTGAAGGCAATTTGCATGAGTCTGCATTTTTATCAGCTCGTCTTTTCTCTCATCTTTGTTTTGACCGATAAACAGATTTAGTAGAGAGATTTGAGTACTGTAAATCTAACTGACACTGTAAAAGTAAGTGTAAATTATGCCCTTTTTTGTATGGGTACTAGATTAGTTTTAATAGGTGAGCTTTAGACATGAAAGAAGGCAGATTTTATTTAAAGCCAAGGCAGCTGTTTCCCCTACTTTTCCTACTACAAGCTAACCACTTGCTGGCTCTAGCTCCATACACAGTGTACGGACATGATAGCAGTATCAATCTTTACATGTAACACATTTCCCATATTTGTTAAACTATTCTTTCAAGTGTGCTGAACGGTAACCGCTCGATATGAAAAAAGCACTGTAAAGTGTTAATTACTGCTTGTCACTGAAGGGTCACTTAGTGGCTAAACTGCTCAGGAATAATTGAACGCACAATCAGATACTGATTAATAATATCTGTATGTTTGTAGCTGTGGTAAAGACGCCACCCAGCAACCTGTGGATCATGGCCATTCTGACACCTCTCTTCCTGTTGATGGTGGTGATCGGCATGGTGGCCTTCATTCTTTGTAAGAGGAACAGGGTCATCTTCAAAACTGGCGCCTTCAGGACCTTCAAAACCCGCTCCAAGGTAAGAGTGTCAAACATGGTCATCCAACTATATCCCTTTCTCCGGCTTTGGTTTACCTTATATGGTCCTTTCCATCCTCTTCTTCTCTTTCTACTCTTTGTTCTTCCTGTTCTTCTTTCTTCCTCTACTATTAAAAGAAATCAGCTGTTGGCTCACTCTTGGGGATTTAAGTCTCACCTAAAAATGTTCAAACATCACTGCTTCTCCTTAACCTGTCCCAGAAACCATTGTTTACACTGACATTTCAACAAAGTCTGCATGCACAACCCGGTGACATCGCACAGCAAGCTGACTGTGTTAAGTTGTTCCTTCAGGTCAGAAAAATGTAATCCCATCTGTGCGGGCCTCCCTCATTTGTTTTCTCGCTGCCCAATAGCCCGTGGTCATTGCTAATCATGCATGCTGCAAAGACTAATCGGCTGAAAAGGAAATGGGCAGGGCTCAGCGTACTGGAAGTGAACCTTAGGGTAATGCTGGCCCTTTCACAATAACAGCATTCGCTCAACATCAACTCATTTGATGTTAAATAAAAATCAATCATTTCAAATGAGCATGTGTGTAATAGATTGCTACCAGCTGGTTTGATGGGGTCAGATTGTTCTCCTGGACGCGGTGCAGTGCATGACGCCAGAACAACAACTGCTTGTGTCACTGCAGTCAGTGAAGTGGTAAACAAGCAAAAAGCTGGCCATCCTCATTAGTTCTGAAGAGGCCCTCGATGAGGCTTGGCTTTGTTCAGATTTCCATAATCTTGAAGTGTTTTTCACATTTGATGTCATGATTAGACTCCGACTCCATTGAAGTTTCCTGTCAGTGGCAGCACTTGCACTGAATAACCTGCCTATTGACCACACACCGGTTGAGGTCTTATTCAGGTCAAGCTGTTTACACAAATATCTGATCCCCAACAAAGGAATCTATCTAATGCTATGAATAAAACAATTTACAGAATATGTCTGTCTCCAGATCAAAAAGACTTAAAAGCTTTGACCATCAGTAAAATATTCTCTATTAGACTGAGCAGTGATAGAAAAAAAAATCTCTAGAAATATCTGTACATTTCCGATGTTCCGGACAAATATCCTGATGGAGCAATTGTACTTTTGTGCGGTGACATCAAAATGTACCCATAACTCTCAAAAATGTAGATTTAATAATAGAAATATTCATAATTCACCATGTTTGCAGTTTGATGTGTCCTGTCAACAGTTTTACAGACGTCTCTTTATAATTGCAGCATATTGGGGGGAAATGCTTTTTTCCCCAGTGCAATACTGCAAGTGGCCACTGTAAAAATGTAGCCTTAGCAGTGGAAGCATATCACATCCTATCTATCCTATCCTATCTTGTTATTTCCCTTTCTTTTCTATTCTATTATTCTATTAACCCCTCCCTGACCGTGTCCCTCTGACTCTCTCCCTGTTTAGACCTCATATCGAAGAGAGGGCAGTTACCACCACCAGGTACTCACTAGACACTGGTTGGGTGGATTACTGACTGTATTAATGACTGTATTAATGAATGAATGAATGACTTACTGCTCTGTGTTGATCAACTCGTGTATATCTGCCTTGTTGGCTGCTTATTTCTGTATGTGCTGCCTGTCATTGTTGCTGGGTAAATTCTTGCATGGGGCAACTGTTCTATGGATCAATGTGGGGGGGTGAAAAAACTATAATTGGGGTATAAAATTCACAGGCACATTCCTCAAGATTTAAATTGCTTAGGTTTAAGTCGATTGGTGGAATTAACAAGAAGAGGCGAGCTCGTAAAAGCAGGCAAATGAACTCATTTCTGCCGGCCAGAAGAAGCCATTTTAAACTGGGGCTTATAACCATGAATAGCGGAAAGGAAGCTCAACACCAGCGAACCAAACCAATCTATTTTTATTTTGTAGCATCCATAAAAAGTGACTTAGGCTTGTGTCATCAGCCTGGACGGCCTCTCTGCCAGTTGTAATTTTATCCTCTCAGATGCAGCCACTCTCATCCCACAGTGGCTCAGCAAGAACCCCGCACGGGCCCCCAACCCAATTCTCTTTTTATATGAGGTTCTCCACTGAATTATGGAAGCTACTTTAGCATGGCTAGTCCCAAAGCAGTGCAGCAATCATCACAGGCAGCGAATAAAGATTGCTAAAACGCTTTATATTACAAAGAAGCATGCAGAGGCCGTCCCTGTGGTTACAGTTGCTGTGATGGAGCATGTCAGCTGATTTGCAGGTTATTTTGGTCTACTCTTTCTTGTCCTCCTCCTTCGAGAGGCAAAGTGAAGCGGGTGATGGATGGAGGGATGGATAGATGGGTAGACGAGACATTTTTGGTGGGTAATGGAGCTGGTGTAACGCCATATGTACACAATGTGTGTGTGTGTGTGTGCTGTTCCTGGTTTACTGTATCTCCTTATGCTGTAGTATTACTTTAACATTTAAATGTCCAAACTGTCGGGTTTTGTTTGTTTTCACAATCATTGGTAAACATTTTATATAGCTTATGTTGTGTTTCACGAAAGAGCGCATCAAATATTTAAGAGTCCCGAAATAAGATTTCACAAGTGGTGTGCCATGAGGCTACAGTCACTGTTCTTATCCACAGCGGTATTTACCCTCTTCCAATCCCAAGCAGTGGCATGCATGAGCAAATTAGATAAATATTTCACACAGGGATTTGGTTTGGGGAAAGCTTGTGGCAATGGGGCAAAAGTTAAACACTTTTAATTGTTTAAATACTCAAATTGTTTCAATACTATCTTAATACAAGACTCCCCTGGCCACATTTATGTTGAAAGAGTTACTGTTCGCTGGAATTGGTCCTGCTGTCCATGCTGGCTAGTTTATGCCTTTCTTGGATAGTAAACACTGACAGGACGAAAGGGGTGATGACATGGAACAAAAGTCCCTAAGCCACCAGGATACGCAAAGTGTACTTCCTAAAGCATGCTGTTGATCATACCAAGCAACACTCATGGATGTGGTTGGGTGTTGTCTAAAGTGTGAGGTGAAACGTCGTGCAACTTTTAACCACAGAGGGCAGTGAAACATCGCTTTTCAGCCTGGTGTTAAGTTACTGTTACTAAAAGATTTGAAAATATGAACCCATCCTTTACGTGTCTGGCCCCATGTGCACACCTGGTCAGTGACTGACGTGGAAAAATAGTGCCATTACTCCCTTTATTCACACGTTGTTGTGTGTATCGAATATCTGCATTCATCTTGACTGATGTTGTTGTTAATGTCATAGTTGGCTTCGGTGCGGTAGCCGCTGGTGTTCTGATGTTAAATCAACAGGCTCTTCGCTGCTTGGAGTGGCGCTAACGTTAGCTTGCTGCCCCGGCCTGCACTTAGTACTGGTTAGGTAGGATTTTACTTTTGAAGCTGTCCGTGTTCCCTTTGTGTTGTTTTGGTGCCATGCCAATATTGTTGTACAGTTAATGTAATGTTACTTAGACTAGTTTCCGACAGAAAAGCAGGAAGGCAGGAACGGGAACAGGTAAGAGTCACGTAGTGCCCCCAGGGTGATGCAGTTCATTTAGGGTCGTTATGAATCGCCCAGAGATCCTGATATGGAGAGGGCAGAAAAGAGTACCGGTGGCTTGTGAAAAGTGCTGGTGCAAAGAAAACGTCACAGTACAAAGAGTAAAATGTAAAAAGTGGCAGTACTGTGTACCAGTGAGTAAAAACCAGTGATTTCTAGCAGCTGGTATTAACGTGACCTGTATCTGTTGTCTGGATAATGGCATCCAATTCATGGGCCGTTGCATTTTCACCTGTTATTAATAAGCATTGTCTTTGTCCCGATTCTGCATTATAATAATCTCTTTTTTATGAGGACGACTTGCTAACTACTGTTACTACTTGTAGCTTCTGTCGGACTTGCTTTAAGCTGGTGGAATAAGGTGACCTTTCGTGTTGCTGGGTGGATTTTCTTTCTTAAAAATGTGGTCACCCTGCACAAATTGAATTTACACTTGACTGACATATGATTACAATGTCAGAAGCTCGCCTCAGTGACTTGTATGTGTGTTCTGTTAAAGTTAGTATAAATACTAACCAAACATAAGCAGAATAATAGACTCCATCAAGTTGATCTACTGTGTGTATGCATGTGTATGTGATCTGCTCCCATCCCACTAAGCTATCAGTCATGCAGGACAAGCTAAAGCTGCTGATCAATACTGCAGTCTATGTTAGGTCTGCTTGTGTGTTTAAGCATCAAGAGTGATTCTGAGTGATCCAGCTCACTTTATCACCCTGCACGTCTGCTATGCAGCCGGAACATTTTTCAAAATGGCTTTTACTGCCTCTGTGCCTTCTTATAGAGGTGTGAAAGCCTCAGATAGCTGGCTTCTGTGTGGAATACAATAGAGGTGGAATCAGCAAGAGTAGAGGCAGTCTATTTTTCATTTGTACAGGTGTTCAATGAAAGTACAATGCAGTGGCTGCCATTTAAAGGACTCAAGGCATTTAGAATTTTGCTGCATCATGCCTCAACCTGCTCTCGGAGGAGTTTATCTAATTGCCGCAGCACCATGCTGATGTGCACCCCAGTCTACCCCCGCTGTGTTTTTTATTTACTTCTTAAATGTACCCACTCTTTGGGGTGTTTTTTAGCATGCGTTCGTCCTGCTAGAGCTGAATTTAAATCAATATGGCCGCAGGTGGAATAGAGCATATCTCATCCATCTGCTGTACCTCATCAAGCTACTGCTGGCTGTTGCTCTGAGTTAAAATTAGACAAGAGGAGAAGCTTCTGTTTGATAGTGCAGGCAAGGAAAATAAGTGTGGATAATTTGGTGGTGCAGCGGGGTCGTGTTCACAGTCACTTCACATGACGCACACACACACACACACACACACACACACACACACACACACACACGCACACACACAGTCATTCCGTCGTTTCCTGGAGACTTACCACTGTATCCGCTAGTTGCAATACCCATACCTTAATGTTTTATAGATTTTAACTTGTGCCTGTGCACCACGGACTACGTCCTTAATTGCAGTTCAACTCCCTTCTCATGACCTAAACATACCATAATCTTGAACCAAGTCTTCACCATTAAATTTAATTATTTATATTATGTATATTATTTGTCCCTTAAAGGAAGCCAAGTCCCCACAATGCGTGTAAAAATATGTATGTCCCAACAACCTGAGAAATACATGTCCACACACACACACACACACACACACACACACACACACACACACACACACACAGACACACACACACACACACACACACACACACACACACACACACACACACACACACACACTCACACACACACACAGCTTACTTCCCCCTCAACTGGTGAACAGCATGAGGCCATAGGCAAATGAATGCACTCTCCATACATCTTCAACACGATAGAGTCACATCTGTCATCATACATCACTTCATCGGATTGAAAATGTGTGCAGACACACGCACACTCAATATAGTCCATATAGTCAAGTTATGGTGAGAGGGCCTTTCCCCACTCTGTCTCTCTGATGTGTGTGTGTGTGTGTGTGTGTGTGTTCTATATGAGCATGTATCAATTTCCTGACAATTATCCATGGCTGCAGCCACATATGTTGGAGTTAGCTGATGGCACAGTGGTGTGTATGACTGATGAATTATTAACAATGCCATCAGCCGGATGCCCACGCTGCCTAACCTCGAATGCACTCAGAATTTAGCATGCATCATCAAATGCATTAGCTGTCCCATTTTAGAGCTGCTCAAAATAGAAAAGGGGAGGCAAAAAATCTGGATTTCCTCTGCTTTGTTGTGTAACCTAAAAAGGGTATTTCGCTCCTTTTTTTCTCTCATTCTCTTTTCCGTAAATTGAAAGGCACTTACTTATACAACGACTGTGTCCAGGCCTCGAAGGCTTAACAAAATGTGTCTTCTGCTGCCTTTCTCTTTGTCTATTAATGCCAAAACCCCTGTCTTCAAAGGTGCTGTTAAGCTACTATTGTTTATTTATTTATTTTCAACTTTTTCATTATGCCAGCTGTGGTGTTTGGAGACTAATAAAAACTGGTTCAGAGAGGAGGTCCATCCAATTACCTTTATCTAAAATGGAAGCAACACTTATCTGGAGCTTTTTCTTTAATATTCAGTAGACCATGTCGTGTTAGCTGTAAGCAACATCTGTTCAGCCGTGTCGGGCTGTCCAGCGACTTTGCTGTTGATCAGATTAGAGTTTCCCATAGTAATAAACTTAATCTATTTGTTGTTTTTTGTGCTGTATTAAAAAGTGGTTTAGAGTTTATATTTACCATTCAAATGAAGACATGATATAATAAATGTAAATGCAAATATTGTGAATCTACTAGGTTTTATCTTGGAGAAAAGGGACACATCTCTCGAACAGCATCACCACTTTGTGATTTAGGCCAATTCAATTTTTTATGTATGTATATGCATGATGGATCTTTAATTTTACAAAACAAGTATTTTCTAGAGAAATTGTAATTTTAGTCTTAACATTCTCACTATGTGCATCTGTCTGCTGTCATGTGTTTTGATTGTTAAATGAATCTCGTGACTCCATACCTATATGAAACTCTCGTACCAACATTGGGTGCAGTTTACTATACTGTGCTATGCTCCACAATGCATCATGGCATAAGTGCTATATGTGATGTGGCTACTCATTGCTCATTATTGTGGTTGACTTTCAGTATTTCAGCCTGTGCTCTGTAGTAAATATGAACAACTGTACTGTATCTTGTGTTGCCCTTTTGCTGTCTCTGCATGTGCTTTATGTCCTGAAACCGCTGCTTGTTTTATGGCATCAAGTTGTTGTTGGTCAAATCCAACAGGCAAACTGAAAGCAAAGCCCATTTTATGAACACAGGAAACACGCTTTACAGAGGAACAGAGTTATTCTGCAATAAATCTAAATCTTTGTAGCAAACCAGTTTGAAAATGTAAGCTTCAGAATTCAGTTCCTGAATGGATTGATCTACAAGCTGCAATAGATTTGGCCTTGTAAAAACCAAAGGTGTTGACCCCTGGAGTGTGTTCTCTTTTTCCCTGCCAGCCTGTCCAGGGCTTTGACTATGCCAAGAAGCACATGGGTCGGACTGGTGATGAAGCCATCTCTGTTACCAAGGAAACGCTGGTGCTGGGGCTGCCTGTACGAGATGCTCCACTGTCACTGTCATTGGATAAGAAGGTCCATCAGGATGGGACCGCCAGCAAGAGGCCTCCGTCTGCTGACATACACAAAGGAGGGTAAGACAGTTACTGACTCATTTATTTGCTTGCGTGTTTTGGATCAGTTTGGTAAAGTCATTGACCTCATAACAAATCATTGACCTTATAACAAATATGTAAAAGTAACAGCAAGTCATTGTGACACGACAGATATGTTGCATATGATACATTATTTTTAGATCAGGACTCCAGGAAACAGTTTACCTGAATTCATTTGGGTTTGGTAGTGGTCATTTCTCACACAGCTAACAAGGAGTAATAGTAGAAGTAGTAGTAGGTGGACGCAATGGTGATGTGAAGCCTTTAATATTAGGGGGAATTGTTTGGCATAAAATGTTGTTATGGCTAATCATAAACTGTAAATGAGCTATTTTGCTAAATGTTAGCAAACTGTTACATTTTTACACATCCAGCAACATTAACATTCATTTGGAGTCGTGGTTCTGGTCTCTGCTGCTAGATGCTCCACTATGTTCCTCAGCTAGTTGCTATCTTTGTCTGTCTGCCATTTAGTGCTGGGCAGGTAGTGTACAGTAGGCTTCAGAGCTTCACAGAGAGTCGTGAGAGCAAACCAAAACAGTAGAGTTTCGGCAGTAAAACAAAAACAATGAGCTAAAAGACGCTGAAACGCTCCATAGAGCAGAGGAGAGCTGCAGAGTCCGGTAATATTTCTCTGTGAATTTGTCCCTTCGACTTATGCATTTCATGTTAAACATTGTCATTTCCTAAATTATTGCCATAAATATATGAATCAGTGTAGCTTTGAAACTTCTTTTTGGTAACATTACAGAACACCAATTTGCATATTTCAAGAAAGACTGGACAATACTTTTACTCAACCCTAAACTGTTGAGTTTCAAAACAACCAACAGTTGGTTGTGAGAAAACGTGGGGTTTAGGGTTTGCTGTTTGGTGTTACAAGTTAATATACAACTGTTAAGCCAATTAGAGACTGGGGCAAATAGAAGAGATCCCCTTATCACACTGCTGACAGCATAATTCATTACAAATGTGGATGTTTTGGCAAAGCCTGCTTATTCAAAGCATAGTCTGTGATTCTGCACAGGTACGGAGTTGAAATAATGAGCTGATCAGACATACTGTTACCAGCTGGAAGCCACGCAAAAGGGAGCAGCTGTTTCAGTCAGCGAACAAGCCGGTGACAAAACCCCAAGCTTTTCAGCAGGACCAGACATCAGGGTTTGTTTGTGCATCACAGTGTAAAGGCACAGAGGAGACAACAGTAAGCAGTGCAAACTCTGACAGATTGACACGATCTGAAGATAAGTCCAGTGTTAACGAGGAGCTGTTTGGAAACAATAAGAAGAGGTTTTACAAATACACCGACACTGTGTTCTGTTCAAAGAGCAAAGGAAAGCATGGAGCATTTTAGCTTTTTCACTTTGAGCTGTTAAAAGCCTAACAACTATATGAGCTATGGTCTGACACATGCATCCTAGTTGGCTGGATATATTTCCTGTGAGCAAATGAATTGCAGGCACACTTTATTGCAGGTTTGACACCAGAATGTTTTAGATACAAATAGATAGAAATGATTAACAAATGTTTTAAGTAAGATCTTGCTGTGAGTGATGGGGTCATCACTGTGGATCATGCAAATTACCAGTTTAAATGATTCAGGCTGTATGATAAATCTGCTGACAGGCTGGCCACTGAACACTGGAGTATCTCACATTTGCCTCTATTCAATATTGCATCAGAACCAGAATCAGAACCAGATTTATTTCCAAGTAGATTTACACATACAAGGAATTTGTATTGGTGCATGGGTGCCAACAAGAGCAGATATATACAGAAAGAATTTCACTAAAACCACAAAATAGAACATTTACAATAATAATAAAAAGAAGAACTGTGCAAAGTGAGTGCAATGTAAATGTAAATACAATCTGGACTAAGGATGTGCGATGTTCTGATTGTAGCAGACATTAATATAACGTTAATATAACGTGTAGTGACCACTGGGTTGGTGGGGGGGGTTTATGGAGGAACCAGTGTCAGAGTCACAGGGGGGTCCCGGGCCATGTTGATGAGGCCCGTTGCAGAGGGGAAGAAACTGTTCTTATGGCGTGAGGTTTTGGTCCTGATGGACCGCAGCCTTGTGACCGGGGTGGGAGGGGTCAGCCACAATCTTTCCTGCCCGCCTCAGGGATCTGGCGGTGTACAAGTCCTCGAGGGGAAGGCAGATTGTAGCCAATCACCTTCTCTGCAGAGTGAATGGTTGTTGTCTGGCAAGTGCTGGTATCCATTTAAACAGCCTCAGCCACTATAGCTGCAATGCAAAAACTGCTTCATTGTTTCCAAAATAACTGTCCAAAGAGATTGGATGATTCGTTTTAGTGAGATGTTTTGAGAAACATGTAAAAGTCTGTCTCAGGTGTTACTTTGTACATCATAATGTTAAACTGGCACCTTGAGATACTTAACAATTGAGTGAAAATTGACAAGCTTAAATTAGAGACACTCCAAACTTCCCATTAGACATAGTCTATATATATATAGACACACACACATGGCAAGATGAGTATAAATAGCAGTAGAAAACAATTTAACACAAAGATATAAAGCAGTCTATATGATTTCCAACAACCTCCCCACTCACTTCTGGTGTAACTCCAAATATAGATATGGACGCACCAGTATTGCATAAATGCATCAGGATTGTTTTAGATGCTCATTCAGGAAAGTAAAAACTCAGATGTACCTGTTGAAGCCCAGGTGATCCTGTGGTTAAAAGACATTTTAGCAGTGGTTTTTATACACCCTGAACACTAATGATTGTCAAGCCTCTCTCTCTCGTCATTTGTCACCACAGGCACTGAGAAACCTTAGCTGATTTGACTGGTTTACTGGATACTCTGGGATAATATAAGATTACCAAGCTGGATGAAGGATATTGAAGAATTCAGGGTGCATTTAATTGCTGCTGATCTTTTGAAGCTTTATGTTATTTTTCTCAATTTGGCATTTAGCATTGTCTTTTTCCATATATTTTTTCAACTATTCAATGTTTTCTGCACTAATGTTCTATGTTTTTGTCTTCTATTTTTATGCCTGAGCGATGCATATGATTTGTATCATTTTAAAGGTATTTTCCAAAATGTGCAAAACAGTCTTATTCCCAATCGTCTTCACTAGGATTATGAGTTGTAATCCTTTCTGTGCATGAACATAGAAAACATTTGGAACAGAATGATGAAAACAAATTTTTTAAACTTTTCAGTCCTCAGACATTTCTGTACTAGAAGCTACACCCACACACCCACCACATTCAATGGTGACATCTTTCCTTAAGGAAGTTTGGAATAAATGAGATGCATCGTGCCTCCTCTCACAGAAATGCTAATTCAGAAACAAGCACACAAGACAGTGCCTCATATTTACACACTGCTAAATGAATGGAGGTGGGATTAGTTGTGCTTTGCTTTTTGTGGATGATAAACACATGTATATTTATAACCCTGGCTACAGCCATGCCAGAGGGAGCCATTCAGTGTAACAATGATGACAGTGTAAAATGCCGGAAGAGCTGGCATGGTGCGATAATCAGCTTTACCAGCCTGTATATATGCACACATCTATCATATGGGGAGCCATTTTTCAAACAAGGTGTCATGGGTTATTCTACCACCTGGGTGTACGTTAATTAGAAACGGAGGCAGTGTCTCATCCTCTATCAGTGCAATGTGGAATGCAATGCAATGAGAGGGGAAATTTCACACCAAAACAGCAGCAAAGGATGCAATTATTCTTAGACTTTATAGTGAAAACTGAACACACAACAAGACATCTGATGTGTTCTCTCTCTTCAAATGAACAAACAGGCTTGGTGCTTAATCAGAAGTGGTCATGGCAGTAAAGACAGATGACTTGGACAAGCAAACAAAAACAAAAGCTGTATCTGAAATCACTCCCTCATTTACTCATTAACTACCCCCCTATACACTCATTAGCTTACTCTATAGTGAGGAGTAAACAGAGCATAGCCACTTGTGGATTGCGTCAACTATGAGTGAGTCACACAGCTATGAAGATGTATGAAATGACCCTTTGCATTGTTAGCAGAAACTACTTTCCTTTATGTTCCACTGTGGAATCATTTTGAGGGCATCTTGTATAGATTTAGAATTCAACAACATGCAAACATGCTGATGTTTAGCAGGTACAATGTTTACCACCATTTTAGTTTAGCATGTTATGCTAACATTTGATAATTAGATACAAATATAGATATAAAGATATAAAGTACAGTTGAAGCTGATGGGAATGTCATTAGTTTAAGCAGGTGTTTGATCACAAACCAAAATATTTTAAACCTTTAACTTGACGATGACACAAAGAAAAGTTAAGGGATCACCAAAATTATTACAATTCATCAAGTCGTGAACATGAATTTCTGCACCGCATTTGTTTGTTTGAGACAATTCTCTTGTCTGTAAAGTTGTCAATTGATTCACTGTTTTATCAAGTCGCTTTAGTGTACACTTCTAACATAACATTTTAAGGCCAGTTCAGACCAAAGATAGAAAGAGACAGAATATTTTCAGAACGTTGCTGTGAAACATTGCAGTGGTGTGAACTGGCCCGTCTCAGCTCGAATCAAGCTGGCTGATCGTCGCCTGGGACTCAGCCTGTCAAACTGCCAGTAGCTGGTTGGCACATCTTGTTTCAACAGCCAATCAGCTCATAACAAAGTCAGCTGGTCATCTCGACCCACCCAAATTTATATTTTCACTGTTTCATCAATACTAGAAATGCAACTGTAGCAAGTACCTCACTATAACTATTCTCATTCATATTTTAACACACTACAACTTACATCCAGTAGCAAAAAAAGCCTGAAAAGCAGTTAGCACGGAAGTACAGAGAGTCGTTGCTATGGAAATGATACACCGTCTCGTCTAGTTGCATTGGCGTAAACTGGCAGGTTTCAGAACTTTTCAGACCGGCGCGTTGCAGGTAGTTGCAAGTTTCAACTTGTCTTGTTGCAAATCTTTGTTCTGAACTGGCCTTAAAACAAATATACACTATAATAAAATAAAAAAAAACATGATACACTTTCCATGAATAAAAAGAAGCAGGGAGAAGAATAACAAAATGTATCTTAAAGACATAGACTGTGTCCAAAGTCACTCCCTATTTACTATATTAAGCACTTTATTTAGGCACAGGTGTTATGTTATAATAACATTAAGGATGGCTCTGTTCTATTGTATTGTATTCTCTGTCTCAGTAAGTCGTGCTTTTCATACTGTGACATATCCAAACATCTTCAGTGAAAAAGCCGATAATTACAACAGCCTTTTGCTACAAAATGATTAAACACTGCTGAACATATACAACCAATAACAGCATAGTAAAATAAAAATGACTCATTAAGTTCATATCATCCTATTAATTGATCTCTATACAATGCATACATTAAAATACTTGAATAAATGTTTTAATTATTTCCATATATAGTTTGACTTCACATACTGAAAACACAGTACACAGTATGTGCATACACATAAAATGTATTATAAAATAGTATTATATATTAGACGCCCTATAATCCTATCCTATAGTCTTTGATTTGTTAAAAAACACTGTACTTTTGGACACTTTTATCTTAATATATCAGGTCCATGAAAAAAACTGACTTTAAAAAACTAAATCTCGTGTAACTCCAAAAGTTATTTCATTTAGTCTCGTATTTTACTTAAAACAAGTTAAGTTGTCTCCAAAAACAGTGAGATAATTGTAGTCAATACAAATGAACTTCTGAAGTTCTGAAGACTGTCTCGACACAGTAGGTGATGTGATCTGCACTTTCTGCTTTAGGATTGTTGAAGTTTTAGAGGGCAGTTTGTTAACAGAGTCTCAAGGAGTCACCTCAAGTGATTGCCAACAATGTCCAGCTTATTTTCCGTTCGCAAGCTTCCATTAATCGTCAGCGTTCTGCATTAAAGAAAGAAAGAAACCTTATTAAAATATATATATGAATAATAAACAAATGATTAAAGTTTTAATTATAGCACACCTTTAATTAATAAATCAAAAGCCATGGGTCTGCTTAACTTTAACATTTATCAGGCACTGATTCCAAAATCACAGTGCTTCATAAAACCTAATTAATTAAAGACAAATTAATCAGACCAATTATAACGGAAATCAAGTTAGTCCAAACAAAAGGAGTAACAATTAAGGTTATGCAATATTCAACATAATGGAGAATAATCGTGTAAACATGGACACAAAAAACAGGATATTTCTTACATTTATTACTGATCCCAGACTCATGCCGCTGGTGTGCAAGTGTCAGGCAGGTAGACAAGGTAGGACTAAAGGGACTAGGTTTGCTTGTGCACCTGTTATTCTGAACCAATAAACTGCGTGCTGATTTGCTTGCACGCCTGTGTTTAAAGTTGAATCCACTTTGTGCTGAATTGGACAGCGCGGCATTTTGCTACACTAACTACGCAGGGAAGTCGAAGGATGGTTTCACAGGGAGAGCATTTATTCTGCCTAATGCATCCTCCGGAGAGCTGTGTGTGTGAGGCACAAAGAAAAAAAGGAGTTGAACATTACTTTCCAGCAGTGTGATTATTGATTCTGTTGCTCCTCTCTCTGGCCTTCCCACACAGATTTACATGGAACACACACTATATTTCTCCCTACACCCCCCGGCTCTTTGTTAAATACCACATGATTTTTACTTTGACTCGTCCAGCCATTGGCTGCTCAGGCTCAGGCTGTAATGTGTGTGTGTGTGTGTGTTTATGTGTTCACACAGACAGGGTGTTAGCATCGCCTGTGGCTCTGTAATGTCCGGTCTTGCTGATCTGTTCATCTCACACCACCTGTAGATGGGCCTGTCACGTTGTGTGGCTGCTGTGTCTTACATGCCTCAAGGCTCTAAGTGTGTGTGTGTGTGTGTGTGTGTGTGTGTGTGTGTGTGTGTGTGTGTGTGTGTGTCCTGTACGTGGTTTACGTGCCTGGTGTGTGTGAGGTTAGAACAAAGGCAATAAGCCCTATATATGTCTTAATACATGATGTCGCCTGAATTTAAAAGTGTGTGTGTGTGTGTGTGTGTGTGTGTGTGTGTGTGTGTAAGTCAAATACATGTATACCGAGCTATTTCCATCAAGGCCCTTGACTGTTGAACAACCTGCCGAACAAAATCAGGATTGTTGCTGCCCTACTTGTCCTTTATATTTGTCCTGTATTCCCAACATTTTCTACGCTTTAATATAGCATGAGATAGAAATGTGGGATCGTAAGCCATCTCACAATCACTGAACAACAAACAAAACTAGAAAAATTGCATTTCCTGCAGAAAATGCGTGTGAATGCTGGAAGCTGAAATGGATTTGCTGAACACTGCTGAAATTGTTGAAAAAAGCACAACATTTTGAGTATAAACAGTGGA